>QXVX01001022.1:0-23801 GCA_013436065.1 Halocynthia aurantium | reverse complement strand
TTCCACGAAGGCTAAGTTGGTAAAATTTTATTAGAATCCCCAAATCACTCAACCATGGCCACTGGTAGAGCAAAATAAGTGGAGCGTGACGGAGGTTTAAACAATTGATTTAGTAACTTTTCGGCTACGTTACCTAATTATCACTCAAGCTTTCTATTTAATACAATTCTTCTATTATTGTTGCAATAAAATTAACCAAATCATCAAAAATGCTGTATTACGGAGTATAACAACATGTTATTGCCACGCAATTTTAGTCGTCTATTACCGCGCAACCCGTCGCCGCTATACTGACATAACATCAAAACCTTACATGATTTGCAGTGGAGCGTATATATTTTTCCTACAATAATATCGAAAAAAATGTCTCACAGCTATACCCATCAATATCACTAATTCAACTGACAATAGAATATACGACACTCACGATTTATGATGCTCCATCATCATCATCGTCTCCAGTTGTGGAATCGTTCCCAATCTTCTTCATTTTCTAAAGCTTTCTAGTTACTTGGTTTTATTCTTTATTCTCTGCAACTAACAGCTCATGCAACCGCGACCACGGTCATTCTGGCAGAATAAAGCTTCGTTAATGTAATTTTGATCTTCGTTTAACCTTTAACCTGTCCCGCGCAAGAGGAGTGATGTACGACATTTTGATGTATTAACTCGCTTTTTACTTACATCCCGGTGTCTGCGCTGGACTTTGGGCCCATCGGTCCTTTACAGTTGCTGTGTCAAACTTAAACGTTGTCAGAATTTTTCCAACACTATCATCGACATTCCCTGAAAGTTTCGTGATCGATTTTTCCGAGTAATCGATGTCAATTTACGTCTCGAAATAACGATATCAACATTTTCTGACTCAGTACTCTTTTGGCCCCACCGGCCCACACAGTTGAGTTGTCAAATTCAAACTTTGTCTGCTGTCAAAAACAATCCCTGGAGTCGTTCTTTCTTCAATTTATTACAGCGCTTCGGTGGCTAATTTGCGACATTAGAGATTATTCTACAGTTTGAACGTTATTTTTTTTTGCACCAATTTCGTGTTATTTCTATGCGCTTTGAGTTAGAACGTATTATATGCAATATCGTGTCAGTTCTTCATCTAGAGCCAATCAAGTATATGATCAAGTATCATGTATATTTTATTTAGAAAGGATAGCTAGAAAAATAAGTTATCGCTCACTTTTCTACTATGTAGTCGGTATGTAGCAAATAATAAGAGATGATCAGTAAAGCATAAAAAAATTTGTGCAGCATACAGCAAAAATATTACTAAAGTAAGTTGAAAAACCTGGCCTTGACACCAAACAAACTATTACATAAAAATAAACTCACAACACTGCTAAAAAGCACCAGATAGGATGTTAATATTAGGAATGATCAGTTCGCGTAGTATCGGAAGTAAAATCCATCTTTTATTATTTTGAATAGCCTAGCTTACTGCAGATTAACATTGGAAGTGTGAAATGGCATGCTGCAGTGCTGATCAAATCATAAACAAAGGTAAAGAGTTCAAATATAAAACAAAAAACTTGGTAAACATCTTCAATTTATTATGAATCTTTACCAATATTGTTAAATGTTACTACATAACTTCAAGGCAGTAAATATCAGAGAACTAGATACCAGTTTGAGGATCAAGTTCTAATTTACTACTAAAGTAGAATGTGGTTTTGATATAGCCAAGAGCAGAATGTGAAAAGCAGCTGATTTCAAATGTTTAAAACGGAATGAAGTCTCGAACAAAATCATTACAAGACAGAAATGGGTGATGATCAGAAATCAAACTAAATATATTTATCATAGTACATCAAAGATTTAAAATAGTTTGGATCGAAAACTTTGTGACACGGGGGTTTGTTCATTTTTGGTCAAATCGGGTAACAGTCACAGTGTACAGTAATACGGGATCAGCCTAGTCTATTCGGTAAGGGATGTGGTATATTTTTTTCAAGTCCTGAAGAGCTAATGAACACTCAAGCACTGAGATTGAGCTGTAAAGGATAATGTAGCCCAATGTACCTGATGTAGGTAATGGTAGCAGCCACAAGCAGAAATTAAAATGAATGTGCGAAACAAAAACGAAACTCAAATGAAGAACAAGAACTTGGTGTTCACAATACCTTGCATCGTCTTCAAAGTACCAGGCAGCCGGTAGCGCAGTCTCCGTGCCGCTATGCTTACCAGACGTTCCTTTAGTTTGCATAATTAGTCTTTCTCTATTTCAAGTCACAAAGGCTCACTTTGGGCTATGGGGTTTGGAGATTTTCTTTTGAAAGCCACTTCCTCGTTTGTTGTGGCATTGATGGGGCTGATCAGATCTGAACAATAAAAATTTTACATTGAAATGTATATCTATCTTAGACTTGGAACTAGCACACATAATCCTTGGTTTTTATGTCATATTAAGCAAACATCTGGTGAGGTCCCAGACTCCCAGAATCTTTCTACTGCATGAACTTCTTGTTATAATGTAATAGGTTACTCACTCGTCTCTTCTGTACTCTGTGCACAATCATTATTGCAATCGTTTTCTGTGTTGTGCTTCAATAAGCTGTCGACCCGTGCAGGTGTGGGAGGCTTATTTCTTTTTCCATTTTTCAATATACCTAGATAAACAAAGAGTTAAGCATAATCGACACAACAATTTAGTAAAGGAAAGTACATGAACATTTTGATAATATACATATTAAAAATCTAAAAATGTTCAATACCTCTTTTAGGTAAAGAATCCATTTCCTTCAAAGGAATGTACTCATACTTTTCTTCCTTCTTCTTCAATGATCCTGGGTCGCACCTGTTGCTCACCGACAAGTAGCGGGGCTCTTCATTGAGGTCACGTTCGCTGTTTGCTTCCGAAAGGGTGGGTAATGGACTCTTGTAGCTATCGTTTCGTGATGACGTACTTCCGTTATGGGGAGAAAACACGTGGTTGTCTGGATTGCTTCCTTCTGGAAAATACCAATTGCCATCTTTAGTTTTCAATATTATGTAATTGTTGTAAAATACAATTTTACCGGTTTATATATGTTGTAAATAAATATTTCTTACCTTTTGGAGTGCTGTGCACCATCAACCCACGATCCTTTGCTTTACTCAAAACAGGCAGATGACCATTCTGTTTGGGCAAATTACAGCTGTTGTTTATGTTTAAGTAAGGTTCATCATTTCCAACATTGTCTTCATCATCAGAAGTATGAGTTGATGTAAGTGAGATTGAGCTGTCTGAGAAGTCAGATTCCGTATCGCTGTTGTCAAGATCGCTGAGGTCGTGAAATATGGAAGAATTCTGATGTTTTTTCCTGTTATTGGTATTGGTTTCACTAGCGGATGATGCACTCGTGAAAACGTTGAGCCTCCTCGTACCGCTACCTGATGTGTCTGGTGTTTGAGAAAGTGACTATAAAACAAAGAATCTAGGATTAAAAAAGCATATCACTCTTCACCTCATATAATTCTGTTCAATATAGGTAGATAGAAAGCAATTTGATTTTGAAAATAAAAACACATTACGCGTTTAAGCAAGTGCTGAGTTGTCGTGTTGAGTTCTGCACGTTGCCATCTTCTTTCTCTCACTGTACGCAATGCATTTCTGACTTCCTTGTTTAAGGCGCAGTGAAACAGAACAAGCAGCACAGCCTATGATGGGTGCAGAATAAATACCAGATAATTACAAATCCATTACGGACTTGCTACTAAGAATAATACTAATTACTACACAAGAAATCTACTCACCAGTATAATGTTAACAACAGCAAAGAGATAATAGAAAGAAGCTTTATTTTTGTTCACTGCAAATAAGGCAAGTGCCCAAAGAGCACCGACTGCAGGCAGTAAGGCAAAAGAAGCTCGTAGATTGAACCTCGTCTCATTGCGTTTGGTGTCCGACAGTTTCGAAGCAAAGTATTTGCAAATGGTCAGCAGTAAAAGTAGGATATAGATCACAACGCAGAGTATCAGAGGTCCTGATTTGATATAATGACAGTTCAGATTTATGATATTGTGATATGACATCTATCTACTTATACATTATATTACAGACAACATTACCAGCAAAACTCCAGACCAATAAATCACTGGTCAGAATCCAACAAAAGTGAGGATTTCCAAAACCCTTTGCATCCAGGCCGACCGAGAGAGCCGTGATGATGGCAGGAATGCCCCAGCCAAGAAGATAGTATACCCTTAAACAAAAATAATAAAATGATGCATAAATAATGCAAAATATAACCTTTCTCAAATGAAGTGCATCAAGACAAGTGTGTGCTCATGCAACTTCTGTGAGAAGACTTCCTGGAAAAGAAGACTTACATACTCCACTTTATGGAGTCTTACCTCATATGACCCATGTTCACATCTCGTTTCTCCATTATCATCCTGTACAAATGAAGGCCTTCTACGAATATCCATGCGAACATACTCATGAAGAAGAAATGAAGGAATATGGCGACTGCCATGCACACATAGTTGTTAGCAGTTTGCTGTAGATAACAAAATAATAAGTTTTATTTCGAGACGTTCAAACTAGATAAAAATGAATCAAAAATTCATTGGAAATAATTCTTATCTGCCTCAATCTTCAAATCTAAGTCCAAATAAACCTGACTCAATCTCTTCCTGGAGAACACACTTCTCTTCAACTAACCTGCAACTCGTACTTATTCCTAAAAGATGTGAGGATTTACAATACAGGAGTGGGGTATTCGCAAATTCTTTGTTTATTTTATCGAAGGGATTAAGAGCAATCATTATTATTGGATTTAAACCTTATTATTACTATAATAGATATATTTTTGTTAAAACTTTCGACTCTCAATGATTCGGATTATTGATGAATAATAAACTCTATGTTGATAGTCTGTATTGATTGTAGTTGATTTTCATTGGTAATGAATCTCTCATAAGATATATAATCAAATCCAATTGGGACTAAGGATAATATATCTCACTACAGCTATCTCAAATCAGAAACCTTGGTTTAAATGAGAGCTCATATAAACACTTATTACCACCTCAATCTAGAACTAACAATAGTAAGAAATGAACAATGAAATGTAACATACCTCAATACCAGCGACAAAGCAAACTTCAGAAAGAAGTATCGCAATGCAGAAATTATTGTGGATCCGAGCATGATTGGATTTTACATCTTGCAGACAGCAGGAGAATCCTAGGGTGACAATGATGGACGCGACAATGATGAACACGCTGGTGTAGAGGACGATTCTCACTGATAGCTCCTCTGTGACACTGTTAGGTAATAATACATAATATATAGATTTATATGATAATATTTGGATTGATTAAATAAATTCAAATTCAACATAATAGTAGATTATTATCTAATATATTATGTTTATTCAATTTACTATTATTTCTAAGTTTATAGGTAATACAGCAACACACCTCTTAATCTCTTCATCGGTGAGAACAGCAAAGCTAGTAAGATGTGAGCATGCGCACACGATGTGGGTGTTGTTGTGATCCTTTCTGACGCATCCTTTCTGTGACCATCCACCTACACCAGCCCTACCCCTAGAATTAGGAAAATATTCTCAAATACAGAATTTATTTCACTGTAATTGCTTGCTAATCCCAAACACTAATCCAAACGTTATTAGTGAGTTAAGACGGACAGCCTAAAATTACTTTTTCGGGAAACTCCAGAAGACACACTGTGGATTGCTTCTATCTTGACGCAGCAAACGAAAAGTCAGGACAACGAGGTCTTTTTTGGATCGGTTGTTTGTCTTATTGGCACGATTGTACGCCACTACCGAAACAACGGCGCTATTGATGAATGGCCTGAAATAAGGTGAAACATGATTTTAAAATAGTAGGTTCAGTTTGGGGTAAAAATTCACCATTTCAGTATTTACTCAACATCATAATAAAGATAATTTCAGACACTTACTATTAATAATCTTGTCTTCCTATTAATAAGCACTAATGGTCATATTGAACATTGAAGAATATATAAATCAATTTATATTTCGCTAATCATACTTTTGGGGGATCCGCATGTCTAGTCGGCCGTCCTGGAACGACTTGGGTAAAATCTGCCCTAGGGTGTTGAACTGCATAACACCCACAACAGCAACATCCGATTTCTTCCTTGAGGTTTCATCCGGGGCCAAAGTGACCGATACGAGATTGCAGCCAGTGGTTTCATTGTTGCTGTTATCTGTATAATATTATTGTAAAAATAATTTAAAAAAATTGTATTGTAAAAATAATATTGATTTGAAAAGAAAATATTAAACAGATGTACCAAGTCTAATAACTTCATTTTCCTTCCTGGAAACAGTGTGTATCGCGAGACGAATGTTGGGAGAATTAGAGACGATAGAATCATAATATATCCCTCGGAGATTTTTCGTCAATGTTGTCATGTACTCCTCGTAACCTTGAAGAAGCCGGGCCGAATTAACTACTTCCACACCAGATTTACGACCCTGCATCGCAAACCAGTGATCCAGATTCTTTTCATCGAGGATTCGGGATGTGGATAGGACGAGGTCATCTGGTAAACCAATACAGCTATGATTCAATAACTTGTATTATAGTATTAGTGTCAATGGTATGTTCAAAAATTTTCACTATGGGAAAAGTATTTACTATACAGAGGATGTTTGACATTCATCACATAACATTTACTTAAAAACTATTCAACATTTACTTTAAAACATATTAAACCAGGGTGGTAACGGGGATGAATTTTCTGAAATATAAATGCAAGCTATTTCACTTTATTATTTCAATGTGTTATGATCAGATAAAAAATTGGACATCCCCCAAAACCATCAGCATGACAGATTGCCGACAACTACAGCAATGATACTTTCGTCATTCCATATTTTACCCTTTAAAAGTCTTTAGATTGAAAGTAACATTCGACATACCATTGAATTTTGAGTCCTGAGCAGATGTAAGATCGAACCCAGATAAAGATTTCTGGTAAGAGAGCATGCGGAGTAATAAAGCATACGAGATATAGACGTCCCTCTGATACAGATCCTCTGTCTCATTAGCTGCTTCCTGGAGGCGTTGTGCGATACTTACAGAACTGTTAAACAAAGAGTAATGATGTTAATTACGCTGGTGAACATTGAAATTAAATTGATAAGACTAAGATAAAAAAGTGAAAGTGTCATTACTCATAACAAATGAAAAACTCACTAGTGAAGGGAGAGTGTTGTACGATTTCTTTCTAAATCTGCAAGATCAGGAGCTAATAGACTGTAGGGATCGCTTGTGCAATTCAGAACTGGGGTAAGCCAGCCTTCCTTTGCTTGACATTTGCGTGTCGCGATGCCCACGGAACCGGAGGGGCACTGTGCCGGTTTCATGTCTCCAAATTTAGCCCGGAGCCACAGGATACCGTCTTCGATGGACTGAGGACACTGGTCGTATAGAACTTTGCATCCTATGTCTGTGACCTGCAATGAAAAGTACATACTTTACATTGGAAGTAACGTGATTGAAGTGTGTAAAGTGACGATTTCATACCTCTGCAAATTTATTTGAACATTTGTTACAGTGTTTGCCAACCACACCCGGCTTGCACGGACATTGTCCTGTCTCGTCACTGCAGTTGAGGCTGCGAGAACCGACGTGGTAGCAATTGCAAGGGTGGCATGTTTTGTCTTCTGGTTTCATGTAGTGGTTTTTCTGAACAAATTTATTAAATAAAATTTGCAGGATAATATATATATACCTCTTATATAATAACATGCATAATTATGTAGCATATTCAGATAGAATGACAGTGAATGATATTACACAGCATATTCAATTTCAGATTACATGCATAGATGATAGAGCCTGAATCTGTTGAATAAAAATGAAAGAAGATACTGCCTCGACCCACACAAAATTATATATAGTAGTATAATATGCCAATAACCTTGCAAATACACTCCAACTCCCCATTCTTGTTATTGCAATCTGGGTCAAAATTTCTCTCAACAGGACAGTTGCATGGCAAGCAGACCGGGTACCCATGCCATCCGGAAGGACAAGGCTGCAGGTGTTCCATCTCACAGGTCCGTCCATAGAAGATAGCAGAAGCACAGCGGCATGTGTAGCCATATTCAGCCATAGGATTTAAGATACACTGACCGCCCGAATAGCACGGTTGGAGCATGCAGGCTGGTTCACATCTATTGCCGATATAACCTGAATAAGGAAGGTACAGTTTACCTGATGAATATGTTATGCTATTGATAGGAATTAAAAAACCAATCATCTTATTACTAAAAAAGGAACTTGGAAATGAGACTTTTTTATCCATATAAATTAATTACCTTTATGGCATTTGCATTTGTATGAATCGAAGAGTGTAATGCATTCACTATGAACAGGGCATGGGTTGGAAGAGCATGCATCTTTTGACTTGCAACCAACAGTGACTCGAGCTCCACGTGTCTTTTCGAGATTCCCATCCTGTACATTGTGGACAAGACCCCGGGATGAAAATTCAACAGAGCGCAGGCAGCCGACGAAAGCATTAGTTATGCTGCGGTTTTTCAACAGCTTTCCACCAAGGTACAGGTTGGTCACTCTGCCAGTGGGACCCGTTAGTTCCGGAGAAATGGTAACTTCAAAGGTTTTCTTGAAAACAAAAATACTTTCATATGATCCTGGTGCTTAGTGGGGGGTTATTGTAATAGCTCCATAGACAAATGTTGGTAGTAATAAAATGATATGTCATATATGATTTCTGTCACAGTATGAAAAGAAAACAGATTTCAATGATTGTCAATTAAATACACATTTATTCTTTGCATGCCTTCAGAAACGAAGATTATCTGTTTGAGGAGCAATGACTGTTGATAAGAAATACATTCAACCTTTAATATACATGACAACAAGAATGTAAATATTAACTTTTCGTGTTGGAAAGTTTGCTTTCATTTATCTGGTAGCATCAACACTTGTTGATTCTGTGTCACAGGGAAAATAGATCCATGGCTGCGGATATGTTTGCTATGAATTCTACGATTAAAAGCGTCAATCTCGCTTATCGCGAGCATTTCATCGCCATATACATGGAGCTCGCGCTATATAAATATCTTTAAAATAACGTGTAACTTAGTCGCTTTTAGAATAACATGAAAGACTTACCATATTATCGACATCATCCATTGAAATGCTTATCTCCACACTGTCATCAACCTTACTCCAAGCAACTTCAACTTTGTGCCACTCTCCATCACTAATAAGCTTATTCAGGATGTCTTCATAAAGCTTTCCTGCGCTCTGAATGCCGTATTTAATCTTTTGTCCACTGATCTACGGGGTATTAAGAAACAAATACATCGAATTGAGAGTCACATCCATTAAATTTATATCAGACAACAAGAAATAGATCTTAAAAGTATCTCGACTAACCGAGAGTTCCAGTTGAAGATTGTTTCCGATTTCCACATAGATCAGAGTGCCGGACGAGTGGGTAGTACGAAAAGATACACTGTGCTTCCATGGCAATGTTACGGAGGGAAGTAGACTGACTCTGTTGTGCCTTAAACAACCTCTACCAAGGAACTGATGTCCTGGCTGAATACGCTCACACCTTCAATTCAATTTGAAAGAGTTATGGAAAAATTCTCTGAGATTTTGTACCAATAAAGCCTAGATAACTTGATTTATATTTTTCTATACAATCAACGCCTGGGTTATGGTGTATACATATCACTCACCATTTTCCACTGTAGTCGCCATCACATATGCATTTGTATTTGCCCCAAGTGGTTTCACATCTCCCGTGAGAACAAGGATTATTTCCACACTGGTCATGCATGGCGCTGCAACCAGGACGAGATCCATGGTTGGCTACATAGTCTGACATGTCCACGAGACTGTGATCTACAGTGAGGTCACGCAAGCACCCGACAAAATGCCTTGTTCGAACCTGATATTGTTCGGGAAGGTTAGGAACTCCTCCCAAGAGTAGTGGAGTGGTAAGGTCAAGAGAACTGAAATATATAAAATTGAAATTGATTTACATTTAAAAAGATATAAAGCGTGGGAGGTAAGAGATTAGACGTTAAGCGAATCCAATAATTTGTATTATATCTTTATTCATTGTTTTATTTTAATCAAAGGTATAACAGAACAATTTTATTCAAAATCCTGCTGTAATTAAAACAGAAATGTACTCACGATTTAGTGCCGCCCTGTTCTGCGGTTTTTGAACACGTGTAATTTCCCAACTTTTTGTGCCACTTGGCAGAAATCACTGGGTCACAGGACTCGGGATCCACTGTCACAGTGACAACTTTTCTATTGGAAGGTCCGCTGTGGCCCTGACCAAATATTTCTCTCTTGGGCTAAAGAAATAAAAATTATATCAGTATTGAACAACATGATGAATCCTTTCAACGAAAAGGTATATGCTGATGTAATATTCTATGTATAAAATTTTACAAAAACTTAATCCATCAGCCTTTTGATAGGACGGATTAAGCACTTCAAGCATCAAAGAAAGGGATTATTACGTCGGGGATGAAAGAGTTACACATAAAATAGATACAAACAAAGCTCAGTACAGCCAAAAAATCATACAATCTCTGTATTGATGGGACGCATCATCGGTTTGCATTACCATGTCGGAAGTTTTGCTCGTCCGTTCATCCGTATTCAAACAATTACAAGCGTAGTGAAAGGGCCTTCATGCTCATAACTTCAAAACAGGTTATGTCAAAGCTAAAACAAACCTCTTGGAGGGAAGGGGCAAAGTTGGAACCAGATAAAGAAACGAGTGGTAGAACAAATAACCTTTTGCTACGTTAATCACGTAAATATACTCAATCTGGAAGAATGGCGCATTGTGTTAATTCAAACAGCCGTAGAAATATGAGAACGTCATTAACTATATGACGCTGGCTGTAATGAAAATAGTACAGGAGTCTCAGAAGTAAACGAATGACGGAAAAAAAAACCTTGTATGTTTTTCTATTAGTACTATTATTATACCGTAATACTATTCTCACATCTTTATCATTTACTGAATATATATAATAGAATCATGGGACATATTAAACTGGATTGAAAAGAATTTGTTACTCAATCACAGGCTTTCACACTATGTTTAGAATTCTTGTCTCATTGCTAGCAAACAAGCCATGAACATTGCTCATTATACATACAATACTTACCATGGTCGTAAACCACTCCTAGTATAACATACTTCACATAACAAATTGTTTAGCGCATAACAACTGATTTAGCGGTCTCAATTCACATAGACTGAGTGGAGTCACACAGTGGGATTCTGGTATGCATAATTTGATTACCACCTCCACGGAAGAGAAATAATAAATATAGCAAGACAAGGGTACGCTGACAAAAAGAGAAGGATAGGCTTCACTAACAAAAGAGTTCTGAGGAAGAATTTTGCTGTCACAAAATTTCTATCGAGGGTTAATTGAAATAATTTTATTCGCGAGCAAAGCCGATACCGTTCTGCTCGGTTGCACATCTGAGACAATTATGAGCATTGCTGAATAACATTATTACCATTTATAGCTTTTAGTTAACAAAGGCATTTCATGGACGGTATTACGCATAACGACAACCTAGTGCTTCCCTCGGAACGGGGGAGATAAAGATATGCAGCCGGGCGGAAAATAGCGGTTCGCACAATTAATCCGGGATCAGGGAGAGTGCCACCCTTGGATACAGTGACAGAAAAAAGATACATTTCAAAAAGATTTAGTAAGTGATAAATTACGACCTCGGACCAACGATATTAGAAGAGTACATGTCAACGGAAAAGCAAACGTATATATCATATTTATGATATGTCTAATCATTAGAATATACACTCACTTTATTGTGATATTCCACAAGAACCGTGTGCCAGTTCCCATCATCAACGCCACCCTTTATGTATGGGTCGACTACAGTGTAATCCTGCCCGGTGGAAAAGTTAACTTGGACCTGCCCGTCTATGATTTCCAGGGCAAGGTAATCGTGTTCGTGATTGAAGCGTCCGTTATACAATAAGAGACCCGAACTTTCTTGCGTCACAAAGCTGAAACGATATGAATAAATAAAATAGTGACAGCTAGATTATTGAGATTCAACTTGTACTATTATTAACATCTATTATACTCAAACTTTGTCACATTACCAATCAATTATGTAAAATCTGAAAAAGATATTCAATTTGTTTCTTGAAATTATGAGAAGTTACACTGAATGAATTTACGTGGAAAATACCTTAGAGATAGCGTAAACCTCCACTGCTGGGTTATGCCCGAGAACAAGGCAAAATCACCCTTTCGAAATGTGCGGGATCTCAGCTCGCAATAGCGAGTCAAGTCCTCTTTCTCGACTCGGCTACTCTTGATGCATTCACATCTGAAACCCCCTGCCACGAAAGCCTTACATTTGGCACCATTTTTGCAAATTCCCTCAGCATCGGTGCACTGGCTGCCGACAAGATTCACTTCACAGTGTTTGCCTACATGGTAAAGTGTTATTTGAACAGTAGTTAAAAATTTAGTGTTTGTTCTCACCACGCAATGAACTACATAAAAAGGAATTACACGAGTATAAAAGTATTCAAATTAAATTACCTGTGAAAGAGCCATTACAAGCACAAACATATCCACCTTCAACCGAAACGCATTGACCATTGTTTTGGCATCTTAATGGGTGGCACAGGTTAACCTCATTTTCACAGCCCTGTCCAGCAAAGCCTTCAGGGCACTTGCATCGCAATCCACTGACAGGGTGAATGGGCCTGAACAGAACTGTCTGGGTTGAAACAAACGGTGCGGAGCTGTTGAAGTATAGCGCAGAAACGCAGCGCATGTAGTTTTCGCATGGCTCTCTCAAGCAAATGTTGTCATCGAAAGGCATCACGCTTTGCATCGAGAAATTGGTCAGCGAAGATCGATTCAGATAGACCTATAAAACCAATGACAATATAATTATATCCTTATGCAATGAAATCCGTTCGGACAGGAAGTTGTTTCTCATTGATTGGATTTACAATTTCCTGTTTGGACCAATACTTCATGTATTTAAAATCAGGATGCTTTCGCACTGTTAACAAAGATCCTTGAGAACAAACATTAAACCACAGGCCTAGCTATAAAAATTCACAATACAGCTAAAAACCATAGAATAACTAGATTTTAATGCACTAGAAAACAGGAATAAAAATCCTGCTCTTCTAACCCCAAATGCAATCAAAATTGTCAAGGGAACAATATCCTTCGGTCTAATTTGATCTCTTACAGAACTAATGCAGTTGAAATGCACTTAGGGCCATTCAATTCCCAGAGGTAGATATCATGTAATCAATTAGGTGGATCAAGGCAGTGGTGGCAGATTAAATAGGAAGTGAAATCTGTGGTGTTGGCACGAATAGGAAACTGGTCACGGTAGAAAAAAAATGCTTGAAATATTCGGACATCTTAAGAGTAAAATGAAGCGTATGGAAATGGCTTATTTGAATAAATTGGGAAGCTATAGGCAACCACTTAGCTGAAACAAATTTGTATCATTACAACGTAGAGGCCTTTCAATTTTCAAGGACAGAGACTGTTCATTCAAAAAGGGAATTTTATGGTAAATACATTATTCAGTGTGATGGAGCCGATACATATCAATCAGAATTATTCATACATTTCTAATGTAAAGTCACATTATTACTATTGAGTACTTTTACTGAATATATAATAAAAAAATGGAACGGATAATAGCTGAAAGATTTATGGACAAAAACACAGCAGCATGTAGTCATATATACTCCACACCACTATGACACAGTACTAGGCCATTAAGCTCGTGTATGAGTGAGGCCACTATAATTAACACAATCATTTCTTCCATTCTAACCGTATTGAAGAATACTGAACAGGTGGCAGATGTGGACAGAAATCTAATAACATGGGAGTGATCAACAATTCTCATGACGAGACAGACTATCAATAAAGGAATGTACAGTTCTATGGCTTTATTGGATGGAATTTATAGCAATAAGTATTGGCCACACTTGTAATATAATACAGCAGAACAAGTCACACAGCTCTATATTATCACACTCGCTAAATAAAACTCTCTTTATGTGTCGCCAGTCTCAATCGCAGATAAATATTTGCCTTTGATAGTGGTTGACAGTTACACACTATGACGGTGTTCCCCTCCCAAAACTCTTAAAGAAAAACAGGAATCGAAGATCCGGCATTCCAAAGCCAACACTTATAACAAACATGTTATATCTGTGTGTGGCAGAAGTGTTAAGAGAATAGTCAGAAAACGAATGGGAACACTATGTTGGTTACTCTGAATTACAGTCTCTAGTTGTTAAGGACTATATTAAGAACTGGTTTTATGAAAGATTTACAACTACCAGTGTATTATTTATGAAGTAACTGGTGACAAATGAAGAGTAATGAAAAAGAGAAAATTATAACACAATACAGTAATTGGAATTCAAATCCACATACAGTGTAAATTCGTTATAAAACCATTGTAACGGGCTATAGAATGTCATTGCATAAAAGTGGAGTTGTGGTTAAATCAGGGTTATAGTATTTAACTATCAAAAAGATCCAATTACCCATTGCACTATATATGAATTGACGTTATACCGAAGTTACACAGCATTAATACATATACAGAATGACTGGGTTCTACAATTGAAAGTTGGAACTGAGCCCAATCTGCTTTGACAATTAGCATGCCTTCAAGTATACTATATTCAACCTGAAGTTAACCAGCTTTCAAAGTAGAGAAATAATAGGATATAGTTCAAGTTTTATAGGAATTTTCTGGTGTTTTCTGCTTGTCAGTCAAGAGAGGTGAATAATTTTTTCATAAAAATAAATTATAAATAATTTAAATAAAATAATTCCAGTGAAACTTCATTTCTAGTAATTCACATGAAAGATCTGAATGAAGATAATATCCATTCTACAGTAGAAGAACTTCATTTAATATATCTCCCAAGAATTACTACTACTCAATATGTATCTCTCCCAATGACCAGCTATGTACAAATTTATTCATACATAAATTGACTACACACCTGTTCTTGTAGATGCTGGGTCGTAAAGAAATATCCCTCCGGATGGCGAGCTGAAAAACTGACATTGACCACGGCATGGGGTGCAACGTCAGTGTCATTTTGTACGTTGAAGATGAACACATCCTGTTAAAATATTCATGAAACCCCATTAGTCATGACACTGTCTCGGCATTACATCATGCTGTTATTATGAGGAATAAATTTCTTTCTCTCTACAGGATGTGAAATGTGAACAAACCTGACTAGAAACGTTCAAAATTCGTCCTAGTCCGTTCACAAACTGCTGCATGGCTGCGGAAAGAAATTTCTCCTGCGATATCTCTTGAATACGGACTGTGACACTGTTGGTTAGCATCTCGTCTGTTATGGGTACGACTTTTAGCACGCATGTGCCATTCACCCTGTACTTTCCATCTGCGATGATAAACAATATTTGTTGAAATAATAATACAGGGTATCCGTGAACTTCCAAATAGTTGTTTAATTTACAAAATTCACAAGAAAACAATTTTGTATCAGATATCAACAGTCTCCAAAGGTCTATAGCAGGGATTATCCAGTTTCAGTCTATTTATTTGTAAGGATGTATTTGTGGATTATTATAAATAAACTAGCTTCCATACCTGTGACTTCAATGTTAAACTCGGTACTGAACTCCCTATCATTGTCAAGTTTAGTGCTGAGTTTCAACTCGCCAGACGTCTGGTTCAATATCAGCAAGTTGTGCTCATTGCCAGATAAAAACCTGAAAATAACCATTACAATTATTCAATCACATAATAGAAAAATTAGTATGTACGATCTTTACTGTTATTGTTTCTGCTTCGTAGCTGGGACAGTGCGAAAAGTTAATCAAATCAAAGAATTCAAATTCACGGATAATCAACCAAAGATCAGGAACGGCGAGGGGATTACAGCCGATTAGTAGTAAGAACGCAACTAATCCAATTATTCAACAGTGTCTTACATCAACACTCTAAAACTACAGTAAATAAATCGTTAGAGATTATAAACAAAGGTGCTTAGAATGTTAGTTGAAAAGATAATTTGCTTTGGGCTAGGAATTTGTTTGTAGTCCGGTTTGTACTCATAATTCCACCTTTAACTGAGAATATTACCTGTAGGTAAGATTTGAAGATACATCTGGATCATATGCCGGTATCTTCCCGATGGGTCCCACAGGGAATGTATGGTGTTTGTAAGTCCTATAGTTGTTGAATATTATTTGGAAATCCTTGAGCACTGGCTTGTTGTCATTCATGTCAATGAGTTTAATGTGAACAGTGACCTAAAAAAGATTTATAATCATCTATTTAATAAATATATTAAGAATATTTTTGATTAGTAGAAATTAGTAATTCTTCACTTAGAAATCTCTCATTAAATGCTAAAAAAAAAGTTATTGCAAACCTGGCTAACAAGAGAATTTGATGTAGCAGTCACAACAAAAGTATAGCTGGATCTCGTTTCATAATCTAATTTTGCAATGGGACTCAGTTCTCCAGTGTAAAAACTTATGTGCCAAGAGCTCATAGCATCGATATCCAAACTCATTTCGTAAGTCACTCTGGAATGCTCTCCATCGTCTGGGTCTACTGCGTGGAGAGTGGCGACCACTGACCCAATGGGACTGTTTTCTTTCACATAGAAGGTGACTTCATCTTCTTCAAAATGCGGTGGATTATCATCGACGTCTGTCACTGTTATTTGGATCTCAACAGAGGTTTTCTGTTGAGGTTGGCCCCGATCACAAGCGTATGCGATAAGAGTATATTCGTCGATGTCTTCACGATCCAAGCTAAAAGTAGTTAAAATGAAAATTTTCAGTTCAAATGTAAAATACGGAAAGTAGTGGAACTCATTTAACTCCAGCAGAACCACGTCATTTAATTTGACACGAAGGGTTGTCAGCAAATTTGACACTAGCTAACTTGATGCTTGAGCTTAACAGTATTGGCAAAGGGTTTAGAGCTAAACAAGTAATATGAGTAGATAAAGGTACTGCAAAATTCAGATGGACAGAAATAGGAGAAATAGGACCCAACTGCAGATTAGACTTGGGTAACAAGGGCTTAAGAAAGGCGATATCGTTGATTCAAATTTCCGAAACGCACCTGTGCGCGGTACGAATTATCCCTGTGGTTCGCTCTATCTTGAAGTGCCCGTTGCCATCATTTCCTTCATCAAACGTGTAGTGGATCTGTTCATTGTATCCAGAATCTTTGTCAGTGGCATGAATCCGGACGATATTGATACCTACGCGAACATCTTCGCTGACAGATTCTGTATATGCAATGTGACAATCAATCTAATTTTATTGATTTACTATTCTCATGTGAATTAGTCTAATGCTGAAATTAACCCACTGGAACAATGTCTACGTATAGAACAAAATGTAAAACACTATCCGGACTTACTCTTATATTTTGGAAGATCAAATATTGGTGCGTTATCATTTACATCCTCTAGGTAAATGATGACCATTGCAGAATCTCGCTTTTTAGGGACACCATTGTCTTCCGCTACAACCGTCAAATAGATTTGGCTTTCTGTGTCATAGTCCAATGCCTTCTTCGCCTTAATTTCACCATTGGTTGAATTGATTGTAAATTCACTATAAGGCAGAAAGAAAATAATAAATTACAACGATGAAAATATGACGATATCGCTCACTATTATTAAAGAATTTGTCAACACAGGAATATTTGAAATAATCTCTCGGGGAAAGTTATTCATTCATTCAGACATACATGCATAAAAAGTGAGTCATCCTGAAAAAAGAGTACAGTACCATAAGTGTACAGAAGGCAGTCACAATTTAGTAGAACATGGCCAGGATAAAGACTTTTCTCTAAAGTCCTATTCAACATAGGACACTTGAGTTCGTCTCATGCACTCTCAGAACTCGCACAAACTAAGATGGAACAATGATAAACAACTTTGAAGAGGCTCCTTGAGCCACAAGAACAAATTCAGGAGCTTAAAATCCAACTAACTCAAATATCTTTTTTTCGAAAGCCAGCGAATATGTGATTTTATCGATGTTTATAAAATTATGGGGATTGTCCAGGCCTGTTAAATTTGTAAGCTTTAGAAGTCATTTCTGATCCATTCGGTAGCGTGGGAAATGGTAATACAATTTGACAGTTTGTTTTTGTGTGATCTATTACATCACCCGTGAAAAGCAGATAAAAAGGAGAGAAGGATTGTATCATAAAGATATAAACTGTCTTCACAAAACCGAAGTATAAATCAAATCATTAGTACATTAGTTACAAAAGGTTTTCCTGTTGATTGTTATGTTGGCATTCTCTACATAATCAAAAAGACTATTGCTTACAAAAAGTTCACTGTTATAGGTTGTATACCACTTCCAACAAAACTCTCTTTAGGTACCAGGTCAGACAAAAACTCAAAACTACTAGGCAAAACAAAATATGAATTAGATTAATATGTACCTGACTGGATTCTGGAAAGAATATGTGATATGTGCATTCTCTCCAACATCTTTGTCCTTTGCATGCACTTGAATCACCGTGGTACCAACTTTCACATCTTCCGACACGGTTTTCTCATAATTCGAGTTATCAAACTGAGGAGGATATGTGTTAGCGTCCGTCACATCAATGGTGACTTTAGTTGTACCCGAGTGGACCCCGTCTGTGCACATGACGACCAAGACATAGTTGCGCTTTTGGTTAAAATCCAAAGACTGTGCAAGGGTGATAATCCCTTTGTTGATACGATTGATTATCCCAAACTTGTTGTAATTGTTCCCGGAATGTATGCGATAATTTAAGTGGGTGTCCGGGTCAGCATCCGTGGCTTCTACGGTTTTGATTTCGCTGCCGACTCTGGTATTTTCTGCCACCCTCAGGCGGTACTCTTTGGAAGAAAAAATGGGCGAATTGTCGTCAACGTTTCTGATTGCAATTTCAACAGTACAGTCTGAATGCTTTTGCGGAACACCGTGATCAGTGGCACGGGCTGTAATTGTGTACCGAGTCCTCTTCTCGTAGTCCAGGCTGCCTGAGAGATATATCTGCCCTGACGTGTTGTTGATGCGAAAGGGAAGATTGATGGGTGAAGGGGAAAATGAGTAAACCAATTTGGCATTGTCGCCGGAATCCGAGTCCACTGCTTTTACACGAATTATGTCTGTGCCGACAACCAAATCTTCTTTCACAGTAACAGAATATGTGGAGCTGAGGAAATGAGGAGCATTATCATTTACGTCTATCAAAGTAACCACTACTTTACATGTGCTGGACTTTGGAGGTCTACCACCATCCTGCGCACGTACAAGAAATCTGAATCCGTTCGGGTTGCTCGCAAAGTTGATATCCGAAATAACGGTGATGTCACCTGTATCACGTCCAATCGAAAAATGGTGACCTGCAATCAGACCGTACGTAACATGGCCATTTTCTGCAAAATCAATGTCAGTGGCAGAAACCTTTGCGATTTTAGTGTTCCTGGCAGTGCTTTCACTTATTTTTAATTTATATTCTGTCTGTGAAAACCTTGGTGCATTATCGTTAACATCCTCAACAACGATATCAACTTGAGCGCAAGATCGCTGCGGCGGAGTGCCTTTGTCACTGGCTTCCACCATGTAAGTATAGGAGAATTTTGTTTCTCGATCAATTTCATCACTCAGCGTTATCACTCCATCATCACTTATCTTGAAAGTGTTATCGATGTATGTTGAACCCTTTGAAATGAACTGGTAATGGATTTCAGCATTTTTTCCAAAGTCAGTATCGGAAGCCGTGACTTGACCAACGTATTGGCCCACACCGTCACTTTCCTTCAAAGTGAATTTATATTTCAATTCCTCAAATCGTGGGGCGTTATCATTCATATCAACAATGTTTATATCAAGGGTGCATGTAGCCTGAGAAGAACCCTGTGATGTTGCCACTACAGTGAAAAGATGGGACGCCATGGACTCCCTGTCTAAGGATCGCTTAGTGGTAATCGCTCCGGTCCTGTTATTGAGATTGAATAGTTCTAAACTTCTTTTATCACTGCGGGGAAATAAGTGGAACTCGACGGGTTTTCCTGCAGTGTTTATCACATCCATTGTAATAACTTCGGTACCGGGCAGTCTGTTTTCTAGAATTTCAACAGTTTGTCTGGACTTGAGGAAGTATAAAGTAGGCGCTGCTCTTTTTCTTCTTGAGGACAAAATAGTCAGTTTATTTTTCCTATCATAAAAATAACCTCTATGTTTTACACATACTGAACTTTTGTGAAGGCCCAATGTATGTATGTGTATTGTCATCTCTTGATTAGAAATAAAAGCACTATTGCGGGCACGATTCAAGGTGCAGTCTTGCAACAATTGCAATAACTCTACTTTGAGAGATTTCTTTCGGCACAGATCACTGGTAGAAACTGACAGGAAGCCATCTTCAATTCTAAACAGAGATTTTTGGCTTTTCTTTGGTATGTAATAGTCAGATTCGCATTGCAGTATGGAATATGGTGAGACTGGTCCGATTCCCGTCAATGGAAGAATTTTAAGGAACAAATCACTTGATGCTTCATGTGCCATTACATCCATCAATGTAACATTCAATGCAGGAAGATTTTTTATGGTATATGTTTGCTTCATCAAGGCAGGTGATTTGAACCATTCTTCATCTTGGAATAGATGAACTGAAAATGGCATTTCCACCCTGACCAAACCACCTAGGCATCCCTTGATGCAGACACGTAAACTACATGTATTATAAGAGTCTTTTATGAGGTTGTCGCTTTTGAAGATGGATATAACTCCCAATGTTTTATCTATCTCAAAGTCTATAGAGGACTGCTGCTGACTGACTGATGCTGTGCATACAACACTTCTGATGTGATAACTGCAACCAGCAAGTCCGATTGAGGCATTAAATACTTTGATTTCTTCATTGAATCTCTCAGGAATAAAGATATCATATCCATAGGAGAGGCCAGTCATCAGTGAGAAGACGGGGAGCCTAATGATAATCAGATAAATAATCTTCATCATGGTGATTCTGATATAGGCATGCTCCTCTTAAGTGATTTGTATCATCTCAATTTATCTTGCCAATTAAAAATAATAATATTGTCCTGTAAAAAGATAGCAGACATTAGTTTATATTTTATAATATTAGAACTGCCCACCTGTAAAATGTTGTATAACCAAATACCGAAACATAAAATTGGTAAAATATAAAATACCTTCTAACACCCAGAAATCTATGACATATCTGCTGTAATGTGATAACATGGGAAGTGTGGTAAAATCATTTCTGGAATGACAGGGATGCAGACAATTGCAGACAACACATTTATTTCATTAAGACTGGAATAATAAAATGGTAACAGTTTTCTACATTAGCTCTAGAACTCCACCACATAAACCAGGTCCCTGATATCAACACAAGCGCATATATTTTTAATTGTCTTTATGCTTTAGTCTAAATGCTAAACCCAATCTTATCCTGTGCTTCATTCATGATGATGCAAAGGTACTATAGTCTGGTAGTGTGGTTCCTGCGAAGGTAATATAGCAGGGACCACACGAGTCCCGATACTAGAATCATCCTGTAAACGATATAGGTCCTAAAGGTCTATCCTCCCAATTATTCTAAATGACTAAAATACGATTTGATAGCTGGTGTGAAATCGCAAATAATGCAGCGGTTACAGTTAACGTTCGCGAGAGCAAACTACTTTTGATCATTCGACCTACGAGCGGAAACATTTCGTATAATAAGTTGATAGCGCATATGTGGAAAAAATAACATAGAACTACAATGTAATTTGGCCAATTAAATGCGGGTCGTGAGTTGAAATAATTTCGATGTTTAATGACTAATTTTTAATTCAAAACACTTATTTTTTCCTCGGCCTTCGCCTACGTTTTTCTATTAGACTAGCTTACAGAAATATTCAAGCTTTTAACAAGATTCAATTCAAACTTCCTTAACAGGGCTAATACTACCGATAACGATTCAATAACTTCCTGTAACTGACGTCTACGTGATTAGTTATTTCTGGTATAAACAACAATAACTTCCACTGTGCTTTGGAGAAAGCTAATTAAATTGAAATTTGATATTTTCTCGCTGTTTACATAGAAAGTAAAAACCTCCCTCCTTTCTCTCTTCGAATGTCTTGTTTAGCTTTTATTAGTCTCCGACCAGTCGCTGGAGGTTCTTTTTATCTCGTGTGGTATCGGAAACTATCGGAAATATTATCTACGACTTCTCGAATTTCCATCGCTTCGTATTCCAACGTTTCATATGATTGATGAATCTGCATTGGATTAGCCGCCTAATAATAAACTACGTATTTGAACATTCGAGAAATTTTTCCCGACAAGTGAAATATTTCAACTTTACCTTACCACGCAAGGGTCAGTAGGTAGGGCCGACTTTGACTTTACACAATTGGGGCCCGCGCTCTAGTTTAGTTCTTGGCAAATACACACAAGGTATTGTAACATACACCTAACATTCAGGTATGTAGTGGCAACATTTTAGTTGACGGATCTGATATTATGCCACTGTTAGTTGAAATTCTCCAATTGTGATTTTTGGCTTTCTTTAAACAGATGTGCCGGAGAGTGGCAGCACAGCACCCCTGCTAACATTTCTCTGCTGACTCGCAGGTGCTCTATGCTGAATATCAATGGATTCCTAATACGAAACAAATTATTCAGGTCACACCTGCAACTAACTGCTAAAATAAGATTTTTTTTTGTACAGTTAAGTTGAATTACTAGGTAAGCTATTTCCCGTGTATAAGTTACCGAGACGATTTTCACACGCAGAATGGAAAATACGAGTTTTACCCTCCAAGCATCGATTTATGTTATGTGTGATTTTTGTGATATACTATAGCTAACCCCTAAACCAACTTGAATATCGGGATGTGTGACCCACCCTAATGCAATGTAGATCTTCCATTATTGCCAATAAGGCGGTAAGTTTTTTTCTTTTATCAATAAAAAATTCTGACTACAAAACGTTTTATGATCATTACCATAGGACAAAAGCTGTAACAAAAAGCAGATAAACTGACAATGGATTCATAAATTAAGTTCACAACGTATAAGAATTACACATGTAACATGTGTGCACTCCTTCATTTATAATAATATTTTGAATCTAAATTTGAGTCTAAAACTAGGATGTCGCACCACCTGGTTCAATATGTCGCCAGATTATGATGCTAATAATGAAGCACTGAATTAAAATTCCAGATGAGAGTGTCATACTTATTCACCAAGTAAATGATACATTGGTAGGTAAGGAATATGAATGAATACAATGTGTGTAAGTAGCAAGTTTGATATGGCCACAAAATGGATTGAGCAAAACTATGAAGGTGCAACTTCTTTAATACATGTTTTTTTCTATGCCTGAAAAAATGATCATAGTATTCACCAATATTTAAAATTTGTAAGGTTCGTGATGAGTTATTGGAACCCATTGCGCTTAAAAGGTGATTCGAACTATATCGAAATAGTCTGTAAGTTTGTATAACAATAATTAAATTACATCATATTAAAAAACACTATGAAATATCACCAGCATATATGTAGGAGTGAAAATAGTATATAGCATTCAAGATAGTGAAAACATTAAAAACTGAAAGCATATCCCTATGGGCAAGCAAAATAATAGATATATTTCTAAAAAAAAGCTACGGATAATTATACAGTATTCTACTCCATATTATGACACTGCATTAATAACTTGTTAGTATGCTT
>QXVX01001018.1:0-20201 GCA_013436065.1 Halocynthia aurantium | reverse complement strand
TGTTATTTTCATAAGGTTATTGAACGTGAGTACGTGATATCTGAAATGATTCCTTTGCTCCACAATCTGGCAAACGATGAACAAGACTCGGTAAGGCTTCTCTCGGTTGATGGCTGTGTAGCCACAGCAGGTATGCGTGATTTTGCTTATATATGTTTTAATACAGTACTTCGTACGATCCTAACTTTGTACATTACAGACCTTGAATGTGAAATTCCATTTGCAGTTTAACGGAAACATTCAAACTGTATTGGTAGTAAATATGTAGCAAAATGCACTTTGAAAGTTCTATGAGCATAGTGGAAATTATAACGGCCAAATTTGACGCAGGATCAAATAAAATTGAAACTTTGTTCAACACCAACCCGGCAGAAATTCTTGAGCTCGTCTTGATACTTTGTTAACAGTGAAAATGCTCATCAGAGCTTATAATGTACTGTACGGCAGTAAGTTTGTGATTTTTTCGAGAGTGATTAAAATCGAAACTTCGGTAACACCAGCATGAACTTTAGGGTTTGGGAACGGATCATTTCATCATCCAATTTTCTAAAAGGGGGTAAATGATCGGGACTTAGAACAATTCAGAGTTCGAACGGAATATTTACGAGGCACTGCTGTATATTCGTTTCTGTCTTCATGGCATTCTTGACTCGGAACATGTAGTCATTTGTCTTGAATTCTTTCTCATGTACATCATATTTCATACATCGTGTTGTTCTTTGCAGAGCTCCTGACCGAACAAGAGTCTGAGCAACATTTACTGACAACAATAAAGGATGCGGCAGCAGATAAATCATGGCGTGTGAGATATGTTCTCGCTGACAAATTCACTGTGCTGCAGACGGCTATCGGACCAAACCTGACCAACCAACACCTTGTTCCTGCTTTTCAAGTAAACATTTATGAAGTTGTTGATTTTTTCATCCACAATCACAAGATTACCTGGCCCTGTCAATAATAACCAAACATTTTAAAGCTTTCAATCCTAAATCCTTTTGTTAGAAAATTGACATTAAGAGGCTATAGCTATATATAGGTAGGCATTATGTAGCATTGCAGCTATAGGTATAGCTGTATTGCTACATAAAGAAAGCCAATTTATATTCAGTAAAGCCTTCCCAGGTCATATTGCCTCGGACCCCAGACTAGATGACTTATTTGAATGTAGGACTTGCAGACAATAATACTCCGATCATCCTTAAATGATAATAATTTTAAAAAATCCTGATTTTGAACACTACTGTTATCATTAAAGAAACAGTACCAGTTTGGATCACTGCAGTGATGATTGAACAGTTGATGTATGATACAGTACAGTGGCTTTATGGGCACTTGCAGATAGTAACTCTTCTTTATTAAGGATTCTGGCAAATAGGGAAAATGAACTATTGTTTCTCTATTACTTCTTCAATACCAAAGTGCGATTCGCCCACAATTAGTATTGGCTTCGAATGCTTTCTTTGATACTGGCATAAGTTACACAAATATTGTTTTCTACAGACTGGCACACATTCCGAATTAGAGAAAATTATAACTCGTCAAATACCGACTTAGCAAGGGTTGACAGTAAATGTATATGTCTTTTTTTTCAACAGGCTTTGCTTAAAGATTGCGAGGCTGAGGTGCGCGCAGCTGTTGCTCATAAAGTGAAAGATTTCTGTGAACAACTTCCCCATGACACCCGTGAAAACACCATCATGCAGAACATTCTGCCCCATGTCAAGCAACTTGTTACTGATGCTAATCAACACGTCAAGTCTGCATTGGCTTCGGTGATCATGGGATTGTCTCCCATAGTGGGTAAGGATGCCACCATAGAACATCTCTTGCCCCTCTTTTTGTCCCAACTCAAAGACGAATGCCCCGATGTCAGACTGAACATCATTTCCAATTTGAATTGCGTGAATGAGGTATGCTGTCGTCTTTTGTTATACAGATTTTCACAGTATGGTATTCGTACAATTTCCAGCCTGTTTTCTAGGTTATTGGAATCGAGCAGCTATCTCAGTCTCTCCTCCCGGCCATCGTCGAATTAGCGGAAGACGCGAAGTGGCGTGTCCGCCTGGCGATCATCGAACACATGCCACTCCTAGCTACACAGCTAGGACAACAGTTCTTTGACGATAAGTTGAATGACCTCTGCATGCAGGTTATAAAGACTTTCCTTTTCTGCAATTCTGCTTTGATACTGTGATACCTAGTCGAAATTGCAGCATATATGAAGTCGTGCAATGCAGAGTCGTATATAATATATATTCTTTCAAATTCAATAACTGTGTCACACAACATTTCTGGCTTTGATTTAATTTATTTTGTAGAATAATAATCAAATACTTGAAATATCCCGGGATAAAGAGTTATTTCAAACTGTCCGCTGCTAATCATTACAAAAAATTCCTAATTCCTTTGGTGATTAGCATTTATATCCATCACATGAAACTTTCACATCCAGCAAGTTCAGTGTATTCGGACTATTGCAGAACAATTAAACCATTCCCTATTCAATCCCATTCATAAACAAAGCTTCTCACTATTTAAATATAAACAAATCCATAAAGAAAATACTGGTTCTAAAATAGTCTATAGCAGGGAATCCCAAACTTTTTTGGCTATCGACCCCTTCCAATTCATTAAAATTTTCCGCGACCCTTCATGTTTGACAATGATAAACACTTCAAAATATATACGTAACAAAGTCGCACTATAGTGGTAGTTACATAGAGTCTACAACTCAGTTAAAATTTATGTTCCGCACTAGTTTTCATATTTGTGTTTTGTATGTCGGAAAAAGTACAATTTATATAGATGTAGTACTTGTGTGAAATTGGTGTACTCTTTGTGACCCCTAAAACCCGTAGCGCGACCCCTTGCTGTGTCGCGACCCACAGTTTGGGAAGCCCTGGTCTATAGCCCATCAATACCAATAATGGTTTCGTTTTCAATACAAATATTTTGCTTTCATGTATATATTTATAAAGTTGCAGAGGTGTAACAGATTCGTTTATCATTTCCACTATCTATATCACTACACCACACTGAAATGTTGTTATTGGAAGCTCATGGTTTGCTGAAAATGTTTTTCAGTGGTTGGTGGATCACGTGTACGCTATAAGGGAGGCAGCAACTGTGAATCTGCGTAAACTGGTCGAAGCCTTCGGCGTTGATTGGGCGAAGGAAGCCATTGTCCCGAAAGTTATTAATTTATCCCAAGACCAGAACTATTTGCGCAGGATGACAACTCTCTTCTGCATCAATGAATTGGCTACGGCTCTTGGAAGCGATCACATCAGCAAGCTCGTCCTTCCCACTGTTCTGAGGATGTCCAACGATGAGGTACTCTTGCTATATATTGAATTAACAGATTCTCCGTATTACAACTAAAGTACCCAGATGTTAAACATGATACTTCACTCTTGCAATATGTTGTCAGTTTAATCTTACTTCGGCAGTTATTTCATTGTAATATCTCCAATTGCACTCAATTTTGATGCAATATTTCTAACGTTTAAATCCGGCAGATCAGTCAGTTCTTATTTCTCTTGAAGTTAGCAAACATTTGGTCACATTTGTGTGTATCATTGTTACCCTTACCAAACTTTACTTCTGCCTTTTTTTCATGGATATAGCTAGCTTGTTAATTTCAATGAATCAACTCTTGTAGGTGGCCAATGTCCGTTTCAATGTGGCAAAGAGCTTAGAAAAAATTGGCTTGCTGATTGATGGTGCCAGCATAACTGCTGAGGTGAAGCCCACACTGCAACGACTCTCTCACGATGCCGACGTCGATGTTCAGTATTTTGCACAAAGAGCTTTACAAGTACTCTCATGAAGCAGTTGTGAGTATTCTAACTATATATACAAGTTTATTATGGTTATTTCCATCCGAGTCACCCTGTTTGCGACTGCATTATTCGATATTTTGCTGATTTTCTAGTGTATCTCCAGTTCGTGTATTGTTAATTACTCACTCACTATCAATTGTGTGTAAAAATCTTTGATTAATTAAATAAAAAAATCCAGTTACTTTTCAGATGTTATGTCGAGGTTTATTAGTGCTGTAATGTGGTTGATTGTTAATCCTGTGTCGTATTTTAATTGTAAATAAACTTATGCCGTATAGCAACGTGTTACTGTTGGATGTTTCTGCAATTCATGAATATCGTGCACTCAACGGGAAGCGGTTATGGTTTCGGTAGGGTTTATTAGAACTCCCGCTGAAAGCGGAGTTCTATTGTAATCGTTACCGTAAAATATGCGAGGTGAAGTGCCCATTTCGATAATTCTCTCGCACGAGAGCCAGACAGTATACGAGAGAACAAGTCGCGAATGTAGCGTAGTGCACAGAATTTTAATTGTTCTCAAATATACTTGCGTAATATTAGCAATCCTATAATATCCATGAGTTTTGTGTTGAAGGGTACAAGGTATAGCTTAAAAATCAACGACTTAATTATATAATTTTTCCATTCACGTACATTTTCCATTTGTGTACCGTAATTAATTAATGATGTAAGAGCGTGTTCTACGAAGCGTTACTACGTTATGTATCACTGCTCTTCTGAGTAAATCTGTAGTTGACGAGAAAAAAGTCAGTCTTTTGTTTTGGCTTGATGAAAAATAGGAAGCCATTGCCATTTGGTGTTTCAATGATATGGCGAGAGCAAAGTGATCATGTTTCTGATTGTTATTTTTGCATGACAAATATCACAGGATTTTCTTGAAAAAGCGAGTCCAAAATTATATATCCGGCTTGCAAGTCGGCTCTTAGACCTGTTCCTATTGGTCTGGTTCACATCCATTGTATGGAGATGATGAGCCATTATTAAGTAACAGACCTTCCGGTACTTATGAAACTGAAGTCAGTGCTGTTGACTTGCAAATTCAGCTCATGTTATTGGCATGTATCTGTGTGTATAGTTAGCTGCAAGCTAGACAGTTAGAATGTAGTTAGACTGTAAAATGCACTGCATTGATCTAAACTAAGCACGGTGATGCTAGTGGTGATAATGATGCAACTTTACAATTGACAACAACGGGAGTTCTGCATAATTATGTACAATTCTAGTTCTAACAGTCTTCCTAATATGCGAGATCGTTATGAGGTTAAGATAATAATAGAGGGAGGCCTTCCTGGGAGTTCTATTTGTCAGCCTTTACCTCTCGCTGTGTTGGATCACCCCAACCTCATCAATGTAACCCTACCCAACCACCGTTGTCCCCAGGGGCCTACAGACTAAAATATTCTTTAATAATTTTTTCTTGTTACGTGGTCGTCGCCATACTTAAGATATTTATGGCTGGTTTACATCGCAGCCAATAACTGACGTAGTTCGAGGTATTATTGTATACACATTTTATACAGAGTTCAAGTACTATTTTCTTTTGTGTAAGTCAAGTACAACAAAGAATGTTGAAGCGTAACGTGGTTAATTCTAACAACCTTTTCACTATTATATTCTGATGTGAGAATTTGCTTTCATAGCTGGTAGTTTTCCCACTAATGCAAGTCAATTTGTCAATCAGGCGAAAGGCACAGGATAGGTCTGTTATTTATGAATCGATAGTCTAGTTTGTTATATACAGTTTAACATTGTGTGTATATTATCATGTCATATATCATATATATATATATATCATAACATTAGGATATTAGTGCTTACGTAACACTCGCTAACCTTGGGTATATTAATGATAATAGTGATGTGTGTATATTATCATGTATTATGTTACTAAGATGCGTTTATTACTCATGAAACTACATAGGTTATAATTAGCATAAGTTGATTGTTCAACGCGATATCATTTGTGATTAAGAAAATGAAGAAATATTAATTTCAATATGATGTATGTGCGTAGTAGCATCGTAATAGCAAGCAGCAAGTAATAATTATTTAGTAGGTCTTCCTGGTTCACGCGGTTATTGTATCTCTGACTCTAAACCGTACAGTTCCTTTATTTATATTATTTTGGTTGGGTTTGTTTGAAGAGAGTGGTTGAAAATACATCACTGTGCCGCTAGCATAACGACCTGTTCGTAAAATATCCAACGCCCAGAATCCGTTCCAACAACCTGGAAAATATCTTTAGATCTTGTTTTAATGTCATCAGACGGTCGATAGAGTTCATTAGAGTATGGAAAGTTACCAAGTATCAGTTCTATACGAATTATCTGAATATAGAAATTCAGAAATGTCTAATGGAAACATTATCTAACCGTCGTATGTGCGAGGAACGGTCGTAGTTCGACAGTTGTGATAACGGTCGTAAGTGTGAGCGGTTGTTAAACGAGATGGTTGTTAAGTGAGTAGTGCATGTACATTAATCTCTTGCTAAGTCGGTATTTGAGAAGTCGTAAGATTTTGTAATCCGTAGATATTTGTTTCGAACAGTGAAAACGCTATATATTGACGTCATAAGCTATCACTTACGTCATGATAAATTTAGAATTGAAACCGTCAGACATCAGATTCACGAAGGAGAAAATCTTGCCGAGGTTTCAAAATGACAGAAACCATCCGAGTAGATTGATTAATGACGTCATAGATGACATCATCGCCGGTCGTGACGTGGCAAGGGTTTCCACCGATCGCAGTGGTGTTGATGAATGGTCTGTACTGGAGTTTGGACAGCAGAAGACTCTACATGTTCAGAGTTCTGGAATGTGATGGCGTTCTTGAAACTATACCTGTTTCGTTAGTAGAGAGGAAGCTCGGTAGAAGGAGAAATATGAGAAATGGCGGAATAGCGGTCCGGCTTTGTAATGGAGCGATCACAAGAAAGCATTCGACAATCACTTCAAGTAATGTCGCGTTGACTCGTGCAGCAGATTCTCATGGTGAAGTATACGATTCCCATGGATGGACACCAATATGGATTGTGCGATTATTGCATTTTCGTAGAATTGGTCGTTCTATCTACAGAGTAGATGTAGTTAGAACTCCCGTACAACGGGTGTTCTATTGTAATTGGCCGATTCATATTTGCGAGAAGGCAAGTGAGTGTTTGAATAATGCTGCCGCACGAGAGCCAGACAGTATGCGAGAGAGGACAACATGATAGTCGTGAGCGCAACGCAATCAATTCTTTTCCTCTTTTTTTCTTGGACAAAAAAGCTAATTATTAGGTGTTTTCTAGAGTCTATGCATTTCCTGAGTTTTGTGTTATACGTTACAAGGTATACCTTAAAAAAAACATCAATCTTTAGTAGATTTTTGATGTAGGTTAATGTTTTCACTTTGGTCATTGATTAACGGTAATTAATTCTTGAGATGAACAACCAAACCGAATTTTGAAGAACGTGTTATGACGCTTTAGCGCCATCAAGCGGAAGTTTAGACAAAGTGCTGGTAAGCAATGTGTTTGTAATAGCTTAGCTTAGCAAGTATTCTGTTGAGTAAAATGAAAGGAATTTCTTCTTGACGACCTTCTGATCTCGGTAACATACTTTCACAATGGTACTGCTTTATATGGATACCTAAAAGAACTACATCTAGTCAAAGAAGAACGGATATTGTTAAACAAACTTACAAGTGTTATCAGTATGATGTGGTGTTTGAAATCGATTTTGGACCTTCATATTACGGTGCAAGTAATAATAATTATGATGATATTGGAATTCACGATGTATTACCGCTGAAAGACGCATTGGAAAAAGCACTTCGGCAGCATGCAGCGTGTTTCATAATAATACATTGTTCTTTATTTGTTGCAATTCAACAAGACAGCAGGCTTTATATTTTCGATCCGCATTCAAGAAATGATGAAGGATTATGCGACTGCAATAAGAAAAGTATAGTAAGAGAAATAACAAACGTGTATCAGCATTGCTGTGATTTGATACACTCTATGCATATGTCGAAGTAAGAGGCGTGAACGTTAGCGTAATGCAAAAGAGTTTTACTCAAATTGCTGCCGAAAGAAAGGATGGTAAAATACAAAATGATACATGTCTTGATAAAATTACACTGGAAATAAATTCTGAAATAACTCCGCCAGCAAGTTATATTGAAATCGAAAAGGAAGAAACAGAAGTTTGAAGGTCCCGGAACTAAAGTTTTCCAAAACACTATTTCAGATACTGTGGAAATGGATGATGATAATACAATCCAAGCCGGTGAAATTCAAAGCACAGAAGCTGTATGTTAATATCAAATTTCTAAAGAGAATCACATTGAAATAATGAAACAGGGCAATGTTCAACTTTTATCAGAATATGATGTTGAAATTACTCATGAAAGAATAAGTGAACAAGTGGATTTTAGACCTTTGCAACCTAACGCTATGTTAGCTGTATGCCGTAGACTCGGCATGAAATGTGAATATTTAAACGTCATACCTACCGTAGAAGAGATGAAAACACCCAATCATACCAGAAAAATCACTGCTGTTGGAAATTGCTTTTTCAGATCGTTGTTGTACGCTCTTTCTGGAACTGACAGAAATTACAGACTTGTGAAATTTGAAATACTGAAATATTTGAAATATAATGAAAGCATCCAATGATATGGTGACAGCAAAGTGATCATGTTTCTGATTGTAACTTTGTATGAAAGATCACAGGATTTTCTTGAAAAAGCGAGTCCAAAATTATATATCCTGCTTGCAAGTCTGCTGTTTTACCTGTTCCTGATGGTTCTCACATTGCTGTGCCACATCCCTCATCTGGATATGATGAGTCTTTATTAAGTAACAGACCTTCCTGTGCTGATGAAACTGACGTCAGTGCTGTTGACTTGAAAATTCAGCTCATGTTATTGACATGTATCTGTGTGTAGCACATATATAGTTTGCTGCTAAACACACGCAAGTTAGAATGTAGATGATACACTTGATTGATGTGAACTAAGCACGGTGATGCAAGTAGTGATAATGTGACAACTTTACAATTGACAACAATGGGAGTTCTGCATAATTGTGTACAATTCTAGTTGATTGTTACATCCTTCCAACTGATCACACTCAACGTAACCCTCAACCTATTCAACGTAGCCGTACTGATGGATTATCTGATGGAGAAAATAAGTTTCTGTTTTTCGTATTTTTAATGCTGATACTTCTTCTGTATTTGATTTTTTCCTCCCTTTCCTGACCGGGCATATCGATTGGGAGGTGAGAGGTGTAGGCTTACAATGTATTTTTTAAATAATGAGAAATCCCACTGTAAGAGGAGTTCTATCGTAATCATTACCGTAAAATATGCCGGTGGTGCAGTACCCATTCGATAGTTCTCTTGCACGAGAGTCAGACTGTACACGAGAGAACAAGTCGTGCGTGTAGCGTAGTGCAGAGAATTTCCATTATTCTTCTTGTTTCAAAATTAACAAATTGTAATAAGCTTTTTCTTCTTATCACCACTATCTTTGGCACTTACTTTCTTTTGTCCCGTGGTTAACACAAAAAATTACGCAAAATAAATTCAAAATATGCACGAAACACAAAAAATTCACTAGCACAGAACGCTCAGAATGTTACCGCTACGAGATAAACACGCGAATTGAGCGAGTGCAGGCTGCGCTTAATGAGAGGAGCGCGGTAAATTGAACACGTGGTATTTTCTTAGAATTCGTAGAAATCGATGACGTCAGCTGGCACCGATATGTATTGCCTCCATTCACTTTGTCACTGTGTATGACGTGTATGAATAACGGTCGATCGTACTGCGAATTTTTACTCGTCGTTCGATTCAAAATACTCCCGAATGGCGGCTCGTAAAGCAAGTCGCTCGCACAAGTAGTGAAGGGTTCTACTGTATTGTGCTATAACGAAAAAAGGAATAGACACAACAGACAGACAGACAGACACACATATATCTATCTACCTATCAAGCACAAGTAGAAAAGCTTACAAAGTATTTTTAATTTTTTTCACCTTGTTTGTTGGCAAAACAAATCCACGAATTTATAACCCTTTCTTTCGTATGTGGATTCTTCCCGGTGTAATTTTAAAAGTATCTCACAATAATGGTACAATGTCTTGTCCTTGCAATGTCTGTCCTTATGTATTTACGGTCGTCAAAAGTTCTTCCTGCTGATATGTCGTCAAATGTTCTCCGTGCAGATTCGGGGAGTATTTTTTTTGACGTTTCCGGAAATACATCACGATAGCAAAGAGGACCAACAGGATAAACAAGCTGAACACTAGGGTGAACAGGACAAGCGTGTTGCTTAATCCTTCATTGTCTGAGAATACATAGTGAGTGGGTTCAATGGAATTTTATCGCAGAAATGCACCTATATCATCCTTACCCGCACATATCTGCCCATTCCATTCATATCCGTCGATGCAAGAGCAAATATAACTTTCGACACCATCAGTACATTTGGAATTTTCAATTATGCAAGGATTAGGAGAGCAGTCATCGATATCTGATATTTTACAGAGAATCGTAAGCATACGAAACTAAGGGTATTGGGTGAGTATTCCTTTGTTCACTATGCTGGATCAATTGTATATTTGAAATTCGACAGGAAATATCTAGATTTTCTCAGAAAGTTCAAGTTATGCAAAAGGTTCCTAACTAACCACGAACCATGTCATTAGTTTATTCCTAAATGCTTGTATAGCAACTTTTCAATTATCAATTAGCAAGCTCATCTTAAAAAGATGCACGTTAATCAAGTATCCAAGTCCTACCCCTTGCCTCCATACCATACCTTCCGAGGCACACGAAACCGTTCAACCTTTACTTCCTACTCAACAGACGCCCTTTTAATTTTAATCATACACAAAGTTTCATTTTTTAATGTCTCACTCTGACACTCTTCGTCTTTGAACTTAAATCCATCAATGCATTCGCACTTGAAACTATTCAGTTCGTCTGCACAGCGTGTGTTTTCACTAGGACATGAATTTGCAGTACAGTCGTCAATATCTTCGAACGAAAGACAAAGACGATTAGATAAAAATGAAGTTCATGTAAACCTTCCAATGAATTTCTGTACTTGAGCAATGCTTGCCGTCTCCTTCGAACCCGAAGTTGCAGTAGCATTCATAACCGTCAACAGAATTGAAGCAAGTAGCATTGGAGTGGCACTTGTGGGTTCCCAACATACATTCATCTAAAATGATTCAAATGTAGTAGAGCATAGTAGTAACGTCAAGCATATTAGATTCATATATTTAGAATACCACAGAAAAATCCAGATTGCTGCAGTTCGTCTTCTAATTCAGACAAAACAGAAGATAACGAATGAAAATCGGTTGACGTGTAAACTCGTTCATTGCTGACATCTCCATTTGCGAATTCTCTCAGTTCCTTGATTTGATAATTTCCAACACCAATGGCAAAATTGGTAATATTTTGCTCCACGGTCGTCTTGTAGCTAAATTTAATAAGATATTTGTATAATGACAAATTCTATAAGAATTGTCAACTGACCGTACACAGTTGAAGAAAAAATTAGGAATTCTTTTGATAGCACATTTCAACAACATGCGGACAAAACAATATACAAGTATGATGACAAATCTGCCTAAAAATTGGTAAGTAAGGCGAGTGTATTAGGCAATCTAGCACCAAACGAATCTGTCGCCATTTTGATCGATATACGGTCCGGTGTCGGTTACTGTGCATGCGTTCTATAACTTACGCTTTTGGAATAAATACTCCGTCAGTTGCTGCTCCATCTGTGAGTAGTATTATTGCCTTCTTAGCGACACCAGCGTTGGGAGAAAGAGGAAATTCAACCTTAAAGAGACAAGGAAGTTCTTGATGATTATGTACTACCTCCATTATTTCCTACTTTGTTTAGTTTTGAAATGTCACTCAACACTCACGCATTTTTATACGCGGAAGCGGTGGAGCCCCAACGTGCATATCAATATATAAGGAAATATAAACATAGCTTAACATTAGGATTCTGTTTAATTTTTGTATTCAGCTTAACTTTGATATGAGGTGGATGAGAACCAATGTTGTTCAACTTGTGTCAGCAAAATCAAATGACTTGACTTGAGATTCGAATACGTTACAATATGACTTAACGTCTGATTTGACTTTAGTCCCGTTAAAAAATATTAAATCAGAATAAAGGCTGTAATAAAGTATCCTAACCATTTTCGCATTCCTTTTTTTATCATTATACTACCACGGAGATTTTAATACTAGAATACAATACATTAACCCTGAACCTTATGTTATACCCTTCTTAAAGACCATTCAAAAGGCTTAATCTGTGGTGTGGCCTTTGTCCAGCTTCAGGCTATGACGAAACTCTGCTGGGAAAATATCTACAGAATTTAGGTTGTTTGGCATACAATATACCTATACTAACCACAACCCAATATCGTTTATGTAACAATGAAATAGTTAATTCAGGTGGAGCTTTGTCCTGAAGGAATATTTCCTGCTGAACCATTCCAAAGACCGATTTAACTTTATAGGCGGTCAAATACGCAGTTTGTCCCGGCAATAGTTGAATTATATTTCTAATTCTTTACAGAATTACATAAAAGCTTATGTCCCGCACTGTTGGTCAATTTCATTAGATTTTTACAAGTAATTGAATTTTGGCCATTCAGTCCATAACTATTCTCTATCTATTCTACTATTCTATAACTCTATTTATCACTAAGACAGGAACCCAAACACAGTTTGTACAAGTTATTGTCTTGTTATTCGCTGGCTTTGTTAAGACTACTTACTTCCCGGCCCCACTTGTTTAGTACTTAAACATCAACATTTCCCGTTCATTGCCACTGAATGGATTTATTACATCAGGATTTCAAATTCACCTAAAGTCTAGGTCTTAGACGGTATATTTTCTGCGAATTGTATTGGACTTGGAAATACTTGGAATCAGATTATTCTGATAAAGCACCCACAGCCGTAAGGCTATGATCTAAAAATGGAACCTTTGCTGTTCGTTCTCTGCATAAGGTTTTATATTATTGCTGTCTATCTGAATTTACTTTCCTAACTGTTCAGTAGAATGATCGATTACACCCACCCACCTCCAAAACTCTTCTAAGGGCGTAGTAAGTGAAAGTTTGGCCTTGGAGATACTTCATTCGGTCAATTCTCGCTGTCATGCATGGAACGTTGTTACATTCCCCTAATCGGAATGCAATTTCGAATTTCGTAGAATCTTCAATTGCAACACTGCAAAAGATAATAATCTAATCATCAACTTTGTTCTGCACATACTAATTGTTTGTATTGTCACTCCTTGTGCGGCCTTTCACCATGTTATACCGTCCACATTCCTGTTTTTCAAACTCCGTGAAGTACGGCACTTACTATACAGATATCAGCCAGATACAGCGACTAGCTTTCGAGCGCTCGGCGAATTCTTTTTAGATACTACTAACTTACTTATAAAACGGTATATCGTAGTTCGAGTACTCCAAAACGCCAAATTGAGCTCGAGAGCCGAATTTTTCTGACATTTCAGTTACCGCCTGTACCAACCAGTCTTTAACTAATTCAAAGTTATCCTTTCTGACTGATGCTGAACCATCCACAACAATCATTATGTCAATGAGTAAATCACCTAGAAATGAATTCCTCGTCAGATTACTGGATTACATTATATTGGATACTTGAATTTATGAATAAAGAACTTACTGTCTTGACTGCATGAAAGTATTCCGTGAACGACTAGCAATATTATAAATAGGTGTGCAGTTGCCCTATGCATCTTGTTCTTTGTCGACTTCTCACCGAATCTACTCAGAATTTTGTCCGACTTTAAATTGTGCCACTGTTCCTGAAGTAGACAGGCAAAAAAATCTACGGAGCGATTCACAACAAGTCAAGCACTCAACGTAACTTCGCATGGATGGAACCCGATACGCCAGTGCACAACGAAACCTAAAGGCGATATCGAGTTTGTTGTGAAAGCTCTACGCTTTATAGCTAGCTAGCTAGTACGTTTCACCGCATTCGGAGGTATTTGTTTTTTGTACTGCATTGTCCATCTTCGGTACAACGTCTTTCATCGAAATTCCTGTCACTCATGATTATTCAGAGTTCGAGTACAAAAGACCAATAAATCAAAACTGAAATCCAGTTCCTTATGATATTTGTTATCATTGTGTTGAGTTATCATTGTGTTGATTTTAATTAGATACTGTGTAACGTCTGTTGTTCCGCATTTTTTTAAAAATATAATAGAATGCTAGAACATATATACGTAACAGGGAATCGCAAGTTTTTTCGATGTTGTGTATTTTGTTGAAAAACTTAATTCTGTTTATGTATACGTTATTGTCTAGTCTTCCGCAGGGTCATCTTTAGATATACACTCCCGATTACAAGATAGTATACTCTGTATATCTGAAACTGTGTTTCTGTATGGTTGCGTAGACTGGAATCGTGCGTACTCCTAGGTAAGGTATGAATTGAACCACACAAGTGTAAATCTTCCTGGTTATATTGAAATCCATTGCTTCATTTAACATCAAGATAAACTTCCTTAAACAATGATAATGTTCTCTGGACTCCAGAACAGTTAATCACTATTCAGTTTTGATAATCTATTCCACAGTAGTGTCCTTATCGCCTCGTCTCACCATTCTCTGAGACTGACTCTGAGACCATTCTCTGAGACACATATATTACATCTCTTAGCTGTAGCGTTAATCTTATCACTCTCTCTGTTTAATGTCTTCCCCGTGCCTCGTACAGTGCACAGAAAATAGCGCTACGCATCATCGTCATATGCATGTTCCATGTTAGTATCACAACTCTATAGGCCATTGCCACTGGCTTCAGCAATCAACTCATAATCACGCGACATCACTAAAGGTGTCGCTATAATATCAGCTCAGAACACAAATAAAACATTTTGTTCTAATAAATTAAGAGATATGTGACAATGTAGTTCTTGACACTATTAATTTATATAAGTTTTTCAACAATGTGCTCTTCGCTTTGCTCCGTGGCGTATAGGGTGCCATTATTTGATGTTGGGGATGGTTATTCTTATAAAGTGAGTCGCTTGACTACGGGATACGCTCGAGACACCCCTCCGACTTCGTTGTTAAGCGAACATCGTGCAGTGTATTGACGCAACCCCAGATATTATAGCATGCTACATGCCCATATTTGTTAGGCAGCAGACCATCAAAAGCACGTTTTTGTATATTATCATAATCAAGCATTACGCCCTGTACATAAGTGTGTGTGGCATACTGGTTATAGGGTTGGAAGCCATCATCATTGCACACAAATGGGTACTACGCTACGCTCGCTCGAAACGATAACAGTGTGCTGTTACTTCTTTTGCATCACAGATTGAAGATATTTCATAAGCCATTTCTTTTTCGAGTCGTGTTTTGTGCAGCTGGAAAACATGTACACTTACTACTTCGAAACTGATACATCACTGAATAAGCGGATATAGCAACATGAATAGGAGTGTACACGGAAACACCTTCGCTTGGTATAATATTTTATGATTGGTTTAAGTTGCTCGAGATAGCGAAGGATGATTCCGTGTCAAGAACCTTCGAGAGATATGGATTTCCAACTACCATATTCATTTTAATGTTGAAGCCCAGTGTAGTGGAGATTCTCAAACTAACTGAGGGTGGCAGACATAAATAAGGTGGTGTTAAGAAATTGATATCAACCAAAAGTTATAATAGCTTTTTGCATTTTCTTTTACCAAAAATTACAGTATTTATTCAGACAATATATTCGCAATTAAAACATTTACATTCCTGCCACTGGCCCCCATCCTCTAAGAAAATAGTTATCGAAGCTGAACCATTAACAAAAAATCACAAACATTGGACCAGTTAAAATAATTCACGCGTAGTCGCACTGATACCTCGATACTTGGCAGTTTTCTTAAATTAAAATCTAAATAGAGTTGACACCACTTAAACTAGCAAATCAGATCTTACGAAGACACATACTTCCGCTTCATCACCGCCTCTTTGTTTTGCAAACAGGACGAGTAGTGGGATGATACAGAGATATGGTACACAAAACGTTGGTAGTTAAAATTAATACTGAAAGCTTTTATACTCATTGGATTACCGTGATTGTAAGTCTCAAGATATATATATAAATCGAAGTTAAATTTATATTTAACTGAGAGTACGGAGAAAAATGCGAGTATAGGAGTCATCGCTTCACCAGTATGCACAGAAAGTCTTCAGCCGGGATTGTCCAATGGACGACGGCAATCACTTTACTACTCCTTTACGCTGCACCCTTAGTTACTTCACTAGGAAAAGGTGAGTTTATTTGAATACACTAGATCCGAGTTGTGTAACTTTGTAGAACTCCTTGGCCAAATACACTTGGCCGTATTAGAAGACGGGCCGCACTTGCATTTCACATCGACAAAGTTCAAACCAAGGATTTTACTTTATAGATAGCTGCAGTGAAGATATTAACGTTCAGAACACAAGTATTGAATTCAGTTCTACTGGATATCCACAAAACTATGGAAACAACATGAATTGCACATGGCGTTTTTTAATTAACGAGACTGATGAACACATCCAGCTTAACATAACTTCTTTCGTGGTCGAGCCATGGTTCGACTACGTCAAGGTAAACTTCAAGTGTTTTCTGCCTCTCTTAAGTATACAAGTAAAATTATCAAAAGATAAAACTGAATTTGTCATTCATTTCATGTTCCATTAATACATTAAACAATAATCTTCTTTTTGGGTAATAATAATATTATTAATAATCTTTTTTTCTAGATTCGATCAAATGAAAATGCCGTTTTNTCCAGAATCGTCTACAGGATTTTTGAACATCACAGAAATTACAGCCCATACGCTCACAATCAGCTGGCTACATGTTGTTGGTTCAAAATACTATAATGTGTCTGTCATCGGGATAACAGAACAAAAGTTACATTTCTCCTTGCTCGTCAACCAAACGACAACTTCTGTATCAGTAGGAAATCTTACTGCTGGGACCCGATTTCAGATCGAAGTGGCTGCACTCAACAAAATTATGGAATCAAGTTCATATGTTGCAAACATAACTACAGGTTCTTGTTATATTCAACCAGTTCAGAGAGGGGCCAGGTAGACCTTTTTGATTCTATGATTTTGAGGAAGGACCCAATTCCACTGGTAGTGGGTAAGGGATCGGCAAAGAATATTCTACTTGCGAAGAGATATTGTAAGGAGACTGGGTTATGTACATTATTGATCTGTTTGAAATGAGGCCCATATCTCCTATCTGGCCCCATGCCCCTTACCACCTCTGAATATGTTTACTCTTGTTTGTTGATGCTTGGTTATCAAACATGTATTTAAGTAGCAATGCATTGCAATTCAGATGCACCGATCCCTACAAACATTGTGATTAGTACTGTTGGTTCAACAAACTTCACCGTAATTTGGACACACATCTATGGTGCTGTCAATTACACAGTAAGTGATATATTTATATTTTGATTGAAAAACAGGAGTTTATTCGAGATGTGAAAAGATTGTACATAGGAATCATTGTCGCATGCCTTGACTTGTCAATTTATTGATTTACCAGAAGAGAGACCAAGTATCCAAGACTTGTCTATAATGTAAAAGTTCTTGGGTAAGGTATATATATATCCAGACCAGAGACTTATTTTAGCCACTATCGGGCATTAGGTAGGATTCTATTCCCTCAAGACCCTTTTAGAGCCCAAACCCATGCTATCTTTGATCCTGCATTATTTTCAGATGTATCTGACACTCCGTGCCAAATTTAGTACAGATCCATTGAGAAATGGCATTGTTTCAAGACAAACACACATGCTTATTATATAGAAATGGTGAAATTTGTATTTTCCAAAAAAAAAATCCTTTTTTCCCCTTACTATAGTTACCATTTAGCAATACGGTGGGGAAAATATACAGTTGAATATCGCACTTTACTAAACCAAGATCACGAGATCTCATCGGAATAATATTTAATACACTGCAGAATATTAAAATAACAGCAGAATTCAACCAAGTTATGTTTATACAAAACTCAACATAGAAGAACGCTTATTCGTATGCTTGAACTAATCGTCACTTATTATTGTGAGATAACAAGCAGATTTTAGCAACATCATTGATTAGAGATTGTCTTGATTTAGTTAAATGCTAACATGATTCTAATAATACGTCCTCAAAATATTTAGAAGAATTTTAAATTGGAGAAGTGTATTTATATTTTTTAAATATATGTTTTTTATATTTACAAAATCCTCCTAGGTATCTGTGCAGTATATTGGAACAATTTCAGTGCTTTCTGTATTGCGATCACCTGCAGTGATATCTTCATTGTTGCCTGGAAGTTTGTATGCGCTTCATGTTGAGGCTCATTACATTGACCAAACCAGTATCTCATCTGTGATATATCAGATTACAGGTAAGAAAATGATAATTTTCAGGTGATCCTTAATAATAGTTACAGAAAACAGTAATTAACTGAACTGTGAAGAATCTAAACCGTACAAGAGTTAAAGAGAAATGGAATGCATCCAATGATTCTTGACATTGTATTATTTCTTAATGAATAGAGAAATTGTGACATTGATGCAAACAAATGCCAATATACTGGAAATATCACATCAGTATTCGGATACACTCTATTCATGATTGCGTATAACAATGATTGCAGAAAAATATATGAAAAGCTTGACAAATTATTGTCTCTAGTTTTTTAATCATTCTTTATATATTTAGTTCCTTCAAAAGTGATTAATTTGAAAACTGTCAACTTTAATTCAACTGCAAGAAAGTTGTTATGGACTTCTTCATATGGAGCTGTGAGCTATTATGTAACGCTCAGCAATGGGTATCGATCGGTGAATTGGACATCTATTGAGAATACTACTGACCTAACTAATCTGAGAGATGGTACAACATATGTTGTCCAAGTAAGAGCAGTGAACAATGGAGGCAGTAGTGAAATAAGCTCATTACAATTTACAACAGGTGAAACTTCAATTAGACAACTTTTTAAAGACAGCATTAATTATATGTATTGAAACAATAGCTCCCAAATTTAGCTAGAGAGTGGAATGAAGAAAAATTCCTTGGTGTGTCATATATTCGACCACATACCAGAGGAAAATAAATTTCTATTTTGTTGTTTTTAATCATCATTTGCTTGATTGCAAATCTTATAAATGTTGAATGGCACATATTGTTACTGTTACTAATGTACCACTAATGTAATATCAGGTGACGATTACACTCTATCAGAGACTGCATAGAATGCATCTAGCTATAATTTGATCCTTTTACCAGAGAGAGCGACATGTAAAACGCCTCACTATTAATTTCCTGCACTTTTCTAATCATCATTGGCTTGTTTGCAATCTCATCTTGATCTCATATATTTTTAACATCAAAAATTCTATATATTTAGTTCCTGCCAATGTGATTAATTTGAGAACTGACAGTTTTAATCAAACTGCAAGAAAGCTGTCATGGACGCACTCATATGGAGCTGTGAACTATAATGTAACATTAACCAGCCAAGGAAATCCAACTATGAATTGGAAAACTACTCAGAATACCACTGACCTAATTAATCTGAGAGTTGGTACAACATATGCTGTCCAAGTAACAGCAGTGAACAATGGAGGCAGTAGTGAAATAAGCACATTACAATTCATAACAGGTGGAACTTATTATAGAATGCATCTAGCTCTAATTTTATCCTATTACCAGAGAGAGCGACATGTAAAACGCCTCACTATTAATTTCCTGCACTTTTCTAATCATCATTGGCTTGATTGCAATCTCATCTTGATCTCATATATTTTCAACATCAAAAATTTTATATATTTAGTTCCTGCCAATGTGATTAATTTGAGAACTGACATCTTTAATCAAACTGCAAGAAAGCTGTCATGGACTAGCTCAAATGGAGCTGTGAGCTATACTGTATTACTATACAGCAATGGGTATTATCCTGTGAATTGGACAACTGTTGAGAATAATACTGACCTAACTAATCTCAGAGATGGTACAACATATACTGTCCAAGTCACAGCAGTGAACGATGGAGGCAGTAGTGAAATAAGCTCATTACAATTCACAACAGGTGAAACTTATCAATTAGAACACTTTTTAGGGACTGCAGTAATTATATGTATTGAAACAATAGCTCCCAAATTTGGCACTGCTAAAAAGTGAAACGAGGTAAAATTCTTTAGTGTGTCTTCTGTTATCAATTAGATGCAAGATGGTTCAATAAATCAAATGTATGACTACACTTTGTAGCACTGTCAGCTTGAGGCAAACCA
>QXVX01001016.1:2228-15623 GCA_013436065.1 Halocynthia aurantium | reverse complement strand
GGTTGATGACGAATAAGTGCAGAGATTCGATCGAGTTGTTGACAATGAAGGGAGTTTTTTTCGAAGTATATTACTAGCCGATCTACCACAGTCAGGAAGGAATTTACTGGGGTTCAAGTTAAAATGTGCTGGGCATTTCAAAAAATATTGTTTTAAGACAGCTTAGGTTCGGTTAGCTATTGAAGAATTATTAATTAAATTGAATGATGTCCATTATGAATGCCAGTCTCATACAATAAGGAATCGCATACATTTCGGCCTAGTAATGCTATCACACTTGTGATACTACTCTTCAAGATACTATTTTATCATTGCTGTTAACACTAACCTTCACCCAACTCTGACCCAAGCTAAACCTATCTTATATATTGTCGTTGAAATGACCGATACGAGGTTATAAATTCTATTTTTTGTTCTATCCCCTGATTAGGGTGCCTTACAGTCTAAGTTTTGATCACTGCTTCTAATTTGTCCTCTTTTTTGTTCAATAACTAAAAACTGTATCTAAATTACATCAGGCATGCTTGAAACAGTGGGAACTGTGCCAATGGTCTATATGAGCGAAATTGGTTTGGTCACCACTATATTTGGTCAAATAGGCATCCATATTGAACATACTGTATTTGTATCATAACATAGCCAGGTTAATCTTCACCAATAATAATCTTAAAAAAGCAGAGTATTATCTCGCTACATTTCTCATGCAACTTTTGATTATCTTCAGGAGTAAGGATGCTTGGTAAATTAGTCTGATAGTCATGACTATCCATTCAAAATTTTGGCATATCGATAAGATAGCTTATCCAAAATCGAAGACTAATTTCGAGACCATGGAAATTCTGATTCGGTGCAGTGGTAGATGTACATTCAGTAGACATTCAATTATCCCAACCTCATTGATTGATCATCATAAAAGGGAGCACAATAAAAATGACTTGATTCTGGAATAGTATATATTGACATAATTTTTTTTTAATGCTAAGTTGCAGTACTGGAGTCCATAAGTCATAAGATAAGGGCTGGTAATCCTAACCTTGATTATCTGAACCTTTCGTGTGATCAAACATGTATTCATTCAAGTGTATACCGTATATACAAGTTTATCATGGTCTGGCTACAAGGGTAGGGATAGTGTGATATGATATGTATAACACTTTGATCCACTGAAGTGGTAAATGATGATAGCCTCAGAATAGCTATGTATATGTGTGCTGAAATATAGTCCTGATGTGTCATGGGTTTATAAAGACATTCAAAGACTTAGTTTATTAGCGGTTGGATGAACATAGTTTGCTTAATCGGATATTTCTTGTATGACAGCTTTTGTACTTTATTAGGTTGAGGTACATGATGATAATAATCCATTGAACTGAACCAGTAGCAATTAAAAATAAACAAAAAATACAATGATAAAATTATTTTCATTAAAACAACAAAAAAAGAATGACGAGTCCACCGGGACAACTTCGGGAAGAAGAGTCAAGGCTTCCGCTGCCCAACTGAGAATTACTAAAGATTTAAATGAGCTACAGCTACCTCCGACGTGTAACACGATATTCCCGGATCCGAACGACCTTTTGAACTTCAAGTTGATCATCTGCCCCGACGAGGGTTTTTATAAAGGCGGCAGGTTCACGTTCACTTTCAAGGTTGGACAGGGCTATCCCCACGAGCCCCCGAAGGTGAAGTGTGACGTCATGATCTATCATCCGAACATAGACCTCGAAGGCAACGTGTGTCTCAACATCCTCCGGGAGGACTGGAAGCCCGTGCTCACGATTAACTCTGTCATTTACGGATTACAGTACTTGTTTCTCGAACCCAATCCCGATGACCCATTGAATAAAGAAGCCGCAGAGACCCTAACAAAGAATAAGCGAGTATTTGAGCAAAACGTCTATAAATCGATGAGGGGTGGGTATATAGGAAGCACGTGCTTCGAACGATGTTTGAAGTGAATTATTATCGCCATATCCTAATGGTTCTGCATTTTCATTGTAATGTTATTAACTATAAGCTTTTGGAACTGTCTATTCTGTGGCAGGAGATGGATTTATATGCAAATTTAAAACACAGGCTAATGAAATACTTTAATGCTGTATTGTAAATTTATACAACAATTTTTGAATACTACACGATTTAAAGCTTACCGACTATGATATTCTATAATTCGGTCGGACAACATCCCACAAGAACAGTAGTGTGTACAGAGTAGCTATTTAAGCTTGAGCGACATAGTGACAAAATATCAATACTAATATATCACTAGCTATGGCATAAAAAAAGTTTCTAATTTACTCAATTCACCAATTTTGTGGATTACTTACACAGTATCTGGGGTGTATGTTGACCTACTTCCATTAAATTGACATTGAAAACTGCTAAGTACCTTTTAATAGGTTTTCAGTTATTTAGGAGTTTCACATCTTTATTTTTGGTAGACTTTGAGTTTCTTCATTTTTATTTTGGATATTATGACCATGATACTTACCAAGCGTATGATTAGACAACTTATCACAGGTTGTGACTTCCACACAAATAATTTTACTGAGAACACTGGGTTGTCACTTTTATACGAATACGTGACGGGATTTAAAGGGAAGGATTCAACGAAGTTGTTTTCCGTATCTGCATGCATTATATTACTTATGGCTAAAACTCCGCTTTCCTCCTTCAACTTACTTTAGAAAATTGAAAATTCATTTAAAAATAATTTTCATAGCAATTATTTTTTACCACTTGATGGCACAACTTGGGCCTCGTTTCATAGAACGGATTTTTTTCATAGTTTTTGGCAAATTTGGTTCCGAAAACTTTATAAAATTTGAAATAATATTCTATGAAATCCGTATACCTAAGCATTACATTTTATTGGCTCGCATGATTTTTCAATGTATTGCTACGAAAAATCAACCTAATTGCGTATATTCAAATTCAACTATGCTACTGTGAACTTGGTAAGATCCAATTACGAGTTGGTAATGGGGCAAATAGTTAAAGCAATTAGCAACAACTTCTAGCCTCATTATGTTATAGGTAGACTATCAGAAGAATGACTGTCATTTGTGTAACTTGCCTCAGCATGTCGTCATACCAGATTACCACATAACGAAATTTTGATTGGGCAAGTCTGGGTTTTTGTTCCCGATTTTGCCTCGTCTTATACTTAAAGATCGACTTCTACTAATTTTACGGCATATAAAATTGCTTTTTCAAGTCACTATTGTATGACCCAGGGGTCGGCAAACTACCGCACACCGCCCGCGAGCTATGAATGGATTTGACATTTTCAAATTCTTTGAAATTTCGAAAACTGCATCATCAATTCGGCACCGTATTGTGTTTATTATGCAATGGGACTACAGCTGTACAGCAGCAGTAGTTTTTTGTTATTCAAATAGGCCTATATATCCTCGACTTTGCCTCTTGGCCTGCATAGCCTGAAACATATCTACTATTTGGCCGTTGTAAATGTTTGCTGACCCAGTGGTTCTTAAACGGTGTGTCTTGGCATGTAGCTAGGCGGTAGCCGAGGAAAGTAGATTTGTAGCCAATATTTTCAGATTTTTCAACTTCAATACATAGTTTTCTTCCCTTTCCCTTCGCTCCAGTAATGTATTATTCAATCTCCGGTCAAAAAGCTTAGGTACCACTGCCATGGGTGGAAGTTACACTATGATATGACAAAAATTCTATTGAATCTTAATTTCATACAATAACGATACAATGAAGTATCAATTCATAATTTTGTTCCTAATTTCAAAATAAAGCTTATGTGTTGGTTCAAATAACCTTATACAGAACATGCTCTTGATTTTTTAACTGCAGTAGTGTTCAGGATTCGGGTTAGTATGTTAAAAATATAACAAATGCTGTACCGTACTGTAACTTCTGCTTTATTTATGTCCCTCGATATAATTGGCATCATTAATGGCCTATCATACACCTAATGCTATTTAGTTTTCTACTTCCATTATTTATGCTGAGGTGTCAATTTTTTTTTCGACTTCAAGCTCAACAGTTTGAGCGCTAGGTGAGGATTTTGTAGTCAGACACTATTCTATACTTTTCTCAGTTTGATTGCATTGTTATGCTGAAAAAGTGATGCTATTTTTCTTAATTGGTGAACTAAACGCTCGAAATGTGGTCTTCGTTTCACTTCTATAATTTATTGAATCATTTTTCATTATAAATAAATTATTCAATAGTAACACTTACCGCGCATGTAGTATATGCTCCCATTATAAAATATGCTTCTGCTTTCCTGCTGGATGTAAAACCCTTCCTATTCGATTTAATTTAAAATACCGATTGGTTTACTGTTTTTGTTCCATTATTAGAAGTCATGATATAATTAAAATCGAGAATCTAACTTATATCGTGTGTTCAATGTGTCCCTGCCAGTGGAGAGGCATGTAGGCACTAGCATATTGACCCGGAAGAGCCTTTAACTCAGAAGCTCTTATATGTACACCCATAGAGCAACCCAACCTTACCCTGGTAAGACTTGAGAGGAAATGCGCCTTTAGGTATATATCCAGATTCTTATTTTGTACACCAGGGGGTGCTAAGGCTTCCGAATTCCATACCCGCTTCATTGTTCGTGCAGTATTCTGGAATGTATATAGACCTATGCGACAAATTTTGTGATGATCTGTGGACAACTGGGTACGTTTGTTTCAAGACAAACAAACTTTTCCTCTTGTATATAGACTAGAGAGACTAGAATAACTACCGAGCTTATCCAGGCTAGCTTTTAAAGCAAAAGCTTCTAGGTATATATCCAGATTACTATTTTAGTCGCTGGGGGATTCTGAGTAGGATTTTTTCCTCTCCGGCCCCACGCGCAGCGTGAACCCATTTTTTCTGTACATGCAATATTCTGGGATACGCCTTGTCCCCGGTGCCATAATGGTGAAGATTTGTTAAGAAATGGTAACTTTGTTCCAAGACAAACATCCAAATAAACTTGCGTTTATATGTGCGATTTCATGTCGTCGAGTGAGGAGTTCGCTTATAGATCAATTTGCCATACGACCAGATGGTTGTAAGGTAACCTGGTTTTTGAGTGAAGGGTACCTATATAGATCGATAAATGTATCCAGATCTATTTTTTTGGACTCTAGGGGACGTTAGAACGTTCTTAGTAGGATTTCATCCCCTCCAGTGCCGGGATTAGCCCGGGATCAGTTTTTCGTTGTTCATATAATATTTTGGGATGCATATAGACCTCCATGCCAACTTTGGTAAAAATCCGTTGAGAAATATCGACGCAGTTTCGAAACAAACAAACCAACTTATATCGATTAGCCATTAGTGACTTAATAACCTGCGCTTTATTCAGGTACAAAATTCCGTCCTCGAGATGGCACAAGCGAGTAATTTTTTCCTCTATACGCGCATACACAGTCACCAGCGAAAACTGATCACGCACTATCGTGAATTTTCGCTTGAAACTAAATCGTTATATCCTGTATTTCAGCCATTATCTAATCGAGATTGTAATTATATGCTTATTTGGAGCTTGTACAAACGTCAGACAGATAAAAATCGAAATTGTTACCTCGAGGAAAATATGAAATTCCACCGCACAATTGCACACATTTTTTTGCCTCCTTTACCCGGGAGAGGGCAGTGTCGCACATCGTTCACATAACATTATGAATATAGGTAAGGGATATTTGTCGTTAAACGAGATAATATTATGCCACTGCCTACCTTGAAAAAGATAGAGTATTTGTAGCACTATGCTAAGATAAATTCGAAAGATGATTTCGGGTGTCGAATCGTCCCTGAAATTGAGATTTTGTTCCAGAATGTCGCACATCGTTCTCATAATTAAGTGATAAATAGTACATTGTATCGCAATGCGAGGATTATTTTATTCTAATTTCTTTGTTGAAAAAGATAGGGTATATGTAGCAGTTGGCTATGATAAATTCAAATCTTGAGCTTGAGTGTCGGATCGTCCCAAAAATTGAGAATCTGTTTTAGAATGTCGCGCATCGTTCCCGTTACCTCATGCAGTTAGGTAAGGAATATACGTATAAGTGAATTTTGTCACTAACCAAAGAAATTTTTACACTACTTTTTAAATCGAAAAAGATAGATTATATGATGTAATGTACAATGTACTGTATATACATATAGAAGTTTGCTATCATAAATTCGAAAGTTATGTGTCTGACTGTACCTAAAATCGAGGTTCATAAAGTGTCGTGCAATTTTATATCTCTGCTGTGTTTATGCGTTGGATACTTGAGTGTGAAGAGGTATTAAGACTAGATTTCTTTCGTTTCAGAATTACCTAGTTTCAAATCATTTTTCTGGCAGGTTGACAGTGGCGACAGGAAATTTCATATCAAATAACGCTTCATGGCAACAAGGCGCAAGCGATGTCAACGTAAGCAAGAACCTAGGGAGCAGTCAACCTTGCTGAAATATTTTTCGTGTAAAAATCTTGGAGATAATTCAAATCCTTGCAAGGGTGATTCAAATGAAAACTTAACGGTAAACAGGAGCACAAAGTCTAAAAATATATCCAGGATCAAACGCGATAACTCTTCAGCTTGCATGAAATTAGAAATAGGGGATGCAGATCCGATAGTTATTTCCTCTGATGAAAATGAAGAAGAAGATCGAGTTGTTTCCGTGCCAGCTAAGCGAAGGAAGAAGAATGTTAGTGGCCTTACCAGCAATGAAAGTGTGCAGATGCCAAGCAATCACATCGCTTTAAAATCACGTCATTGTCATAGAACCACAGATTCTGAATCCTTTCATTGTCATAAAACCATTGACCACCTTCATGATGAGTCTCCTCATAGAAAAAATCAAAAATTAATTTCAAGCGATGGGGACAAGTTGGCTGATACCTTTAGTGATGAGCTCCACCAAGTTAAAAAATGCACAAAGAATAAGATGTCCGAGAAAGATAGTAGCACAGTTACTGAAGATATTTTTCCAGCGCCAAAAGATAACAGCAAAGGACCAAAATATTCTCCGGATCCAGACGAGAATGAGGATGACAAAGATCCGACCAAGAAAGTGGCCTACTACCTCCTCAATTTTCAACAAGTTCTGGACACGGTATTAAGCAACGAAGATGACCTACATTTGTTCAAAGACACGGAGGACATTGACTGGATTGAAAAATTTCAGAGACTACCTGCGGCAGCCAAAAAACTCTATGTTCGTTTGTATCATCGCAAACTAGCATGGCTAAGGATGGATCAAGTAGGTGCCCATGTTATTTCCGGCCCAGTCATATGCTTTACATGAATGTTAAGGTCTGAAAATCACAAACTCCCAAATGTAGAGTTTTCATGTGTTTGAATCCAGAATTGAATCTTATTGTGGGTACAAGTTAAGAAATGCATTCTCCATATGCACTTGTCACGTTTCAGTGACATGAACTAAATTCGGCACATTCAAGTACCACAGAAGGCTCATATACTGAGGCAAAAAGCATTATTTAATTGGTAGCGGCATATGCTCTTTGTTTGCTGATAAGTGATTATGGTTTCTTCCCCTTTCTTGCCTCTTTATGCACCTGCATAGTCTGTATAATTGATTAGATTTCATCATGAATTTGGTAAGATATTATGGAAAGTTATGATGCCGTAACAATAACTCATCTGAATTCAGTCATATTTATCGTCACTCAATTATAATTTTTCTTTACAAGTGATAATCCTATATGTACAATATATAGCAATGAAAAAGGGTGCCACACCTCCAAACATGTATCCAATTCTGGACTATTTTTGCAACTTGGTAATTTGTATGTTTTATAGCATAAAGATGCTGACTCAACAGGATATCTTACTGAAACTAGTTAAGAATTATTTTGTTGTAGTTAAATTGGTTGTTATAGTTTGAAATTTGAATCTATTCAATGTCCTGTACTGTACATCCTTATCACAAGACCATATGATATTTTACCAGATACTAAAATATTCCTTTTTTATTCAGATTAGATATCCGAACATAGCAGACTCACTGGTACCTGTGTTAGAGAGGTTGTGCGACAATGGATTCCTCCTCGATTTTTCAATGAACAATCACAATGATCTGGATTCGAGCGATATATTGAAGCTACTACCAGCACCAAGCTTAAGAGACCTTGCCAAATCTTTCCGAATCAATGTAAATATGCAAGCAGTATCCTATTATAGTAAAGCAAAACTAATGTAATGCAATACAGTTGGGCCTAGGGCCCTAGCTCTAGAGCAGAGCTTTCCAAACTTTTCCAGTTGTTGACACACTCTTTGAACATACGTAATTTTGCGATACAGCAATTCAGTTTCAATCCCTTATGAGAGATACTGATACATAAATGTCTGCGTTCGTCCAAATTTCATGATTTTTAATTTGCTCCAAAATTCTGTAAATCGGGGTCCGGAAACCCAAGTGTCAACAGTAAAGTGGTATTAAACTAATTTTCTTGAATACAGTAAGTCCTCAACATACGAACAGGTCACGTTCCAAGAGGTTGTTCGTAACTGGAATTGCTCGTAAATCCAACACAATGAAAATTAACACACAGGTTTTGCCTATACAAATCTTTGAATTATAATCACTTAATACACAGTATAACTACTTCGCGAGATAGACCACACGTGACTGATAAAGAGGCTGGGAGATGTGTGGTGTTGACAATCACCCGCCAAGCGATGGATTTGCAAACTACACCATTCCCGCAAATTCCATGATACCTTTCAAACATAATAATAAGCACAGCCTGTGACTCGTATAGTCAATAAGGGGTAAAGAGTAATATAGTATATACGAGTATATTCTTTAACCTATAGCTACTAGCTATAAAAACTGCAAGTCGACGGAATGACATAAAATACATTTGCCACGAACTCAATTCTCTAATTTTATTAGGTCATTGGTCAGCAGAAGACTCAGATTGTCGAAGCCTTGATAAAGATGTGTTCCAAACAACAGAGTGTATTGAGCGGATTCTTCGGAAAGAAATCAAAGCAGGCGGACACGTCTAAGACCGAAATGCGACAGAACGTGATCAAAGCGGCATGCAAGTTGCTGGGTCCTTGCTACAAACTTGCAAAATATCCCCGAAGAGTATTCAATAGGTTAGAGTTTGAATGATAGGATTCACTCTAATTTGAATGTGGAGTCAAGAAGTCTGCTACTTTTGACTTGATTCGGGGTCTGTAAAATTAGCTCTTGTGGAAGGAAGCAAGCACTTAGATAAATTAGGAACCTTAAAATTTCGGAGTTTGAATAAGAAAGTAACGTTCCCAATAGTTTTGAATAAAAAGCTAAAAAATGACTCCGTTCAAGTTGAGTGGCCAGCTCAACATACTTGACTTATTGAAGTGATTAATTCCAGGATACTTCTAGTGTTTGATGTGACCCGAGGTATAGATGATGAAACGGACTGTTCGCTGACCGGATCACAGAACGCTATGGGTCAAGGTCGTCATTTGCAGTTGTCCGCCATCCTTATGGCTGGTAAGTTGACCAAAAATACTAACACTGATTTTAAAAATCCTTCAGATGTTTAAATTCGTTCACTTTACCTGGTTCCTATTTCCCTAAATAAGCACTTTCTGAAACAATTTATGTGTACACAAAAGGTTGGTTACCAGAAATAATGCTATATGAAATACAAATAGCATTTGATTGCTAATCTCACGAATTCCAAACAATGATCCCATATGTTTTTAATAGAACACTTCCTGGAGTTCCACAGTACTGTATATCTTATCTACTGCATAATGTCAATCAAACGACAAACTCGCTAACTAAAATGAATTAGAATGTAATTTTATTAGGTATAAAATTCAAAGCTTATATTTGCGTTTTTCATTGTGCCAGTGATTTCATGAGTCACACAGTTTTGACCCGTAAACCCCCCCCCCTAGTGTTGTCATTTATATATTGTGTGATCAATAACAAGGTATGGGCAAGGTCCAATATCCAGAGTACAACGTACATCGACCGACACCGATATTTCAGCGCCGTGACGACTTGTTGCATTACGAAGTGGCCTTCCAATTTCAGTCTGACATAATGAGCTGCATTGAGGCAGGACAATGGCAGGTAGAGACTTTATATATATATATGAACAAAAAGAACGTTTTGATAATTGTTTTTACCCGGGAATTGACTAGTAACAATTTTATAGCATGGAGTAAATGTTGTCAGATAATATTTGTTGTTGGGGTTATTATGTACTTGGGGTAAAGTGTGTTTATGTTATATTTGAGGTTTGGGATACTGGTTTTTGATATTTTATTTCGTTACTTTTGGCACTATGTAAGTAACCCTAAACTGAAAATGACACATTTCTGTAGTTTCAGAGTATGGTATGTACTGCATGTTCATTTGCATATGGGCATACGGTAGTAATCTCTGTACACTGATGTCCTGTACTTCTAACCTGTTCCGTCCAGGAGGTCATTCGAACTCTGAATAGTTTGAAGTCCGAGTCAATTTTCCGCATCAGAAATAATGGGAAGTGGATTATTCCGTTCCCAGAAATTAAACAATAATTCAATTAGAATATTTAACAAAAGCATATTCTCATCAACACCTTCCTATACTTAACAAGTGCCTTGGTTATTATATTATTGTGTAACGAATTCAATCAGAACCTATCTCGGACCATCAGTATATCCCTGATTCCATATATATATTCTTGAATTTACTTCATTCAGGTTTTATGAACAGAGCTAAATGCTAGATTTGAGGAAGCAATACCGTAATATTCCGAAAGTTACTCCTCATGTCTATATTAAGCCATTCAACTAGCGTTAAGCAACTCACGCTCTTCTTGTATCTAAATTTTCTGAATTCTCCATCTTCATGTATAATGCACACCCCAACTAGTGAATAATTTTGAAGAAAAGAATGCGTATTATGCTCGGAAAATTAGGCTGCTTGATTTACTTATACCTGAAAGCAATCCTGCTTGTGTAGGAAGGCACTGAGGCTGATGCAATGATCCCAACTTTTATTCATGTAGATTGTAGAGCATCCCATGCATGATCAACATGATGTATGAAACTCCATACGTTACAATTTGCCTTTTTGGTATTAGGAGGCAGCTGCTCTGTGTGAGAATGCTAATACCACAAGAATTGACATGAAGAATTCAGACACAATATCTTGCCAATATGCAGAGAATTTACCAGCATTTTTAAGATGTTTCACTGCACAATGGACCTATACTAGAATAAGATCACTAGAGGTACCTGCTATATATTAATAATTGAAATTTGTATGTTGTTTTAATTAGGGCTGTGGAGTTGGTATATAGAACTACAATAGTACAGATTGATTGCAGTTGTTTTTTCATAATGCTGTTCTGTGTTAGTCCAGGTATGTATTATTACCCCTTCCACGTCGAATGATTCGAGACTTTCTTTTGCTTAACTCCCTTCACATCAAATTTTCGAGAGATTGTACACATAGAAACATGCCGATAACACTTTATCATGGTGTCAATAATGCGAACACAGGTGTGATTCCAAATCAATTCAGCTGAGGGGAAAAAATAAACTCCAATTACAATATTCAATATACGCTCATTCTTATAGCAACATCTTTAGTGATGCCTCGTGATTATAGGCCTTTGGCTTCTGCCGTCAACTTATAATCACCAATCATCACTAAAGGGGTCGCTATATTCTCATCTCAATAAATAAAAGGAGGTGGGCCAAATTGAAAAATTTACTTAAATATCCCTGCCATTTTTCCATGCATCCACGTAGCTGTTGACATATCTACAACATTTATTTTCAGGTGGAGATACTTCAGCGACTTAAAGATTATAAAAAGGCCGTGGAAGTATTGGAAGAACTGTTAAACCAGAATGTTTACTGTTCTTCGAGAAGGTTAGATAATATTTTTGATATCGATGATTGGTTTGAACTTGATCCTTCACCTAACCCCAGGCTATAATGTTATTATGCTATATTGTTAATATGTTATGATGCTATAAGTATAATGTGAAGTAATGTTGATAATAAAAATTTGTTAAAAAGTAAAAAAAAATTACACATATAGTGACATAATATTTTCTAATTTAGGTAGTCGTAGGATATTTGATTGTTCACATTGTACTCCTGGAACCGAATCAGTTGAATAAAATTACGAAACAAGAAAAATGAGAGAGGCTGTTACTCCCTGTCAAACTTTCTTACTTCACCGGGTGCAATAAATCATGTCGCCGGCAGTTGGACTTTTGTGCATGTGATATTTCATATTGTCCTTGCTAGTCACCCTATATAGATACACTCCCTATTACAAGGGAGGATGCTCCCTACATCCGAAACTCTGCTTTGGTAGGTTGCTTTCTTAGTCAAGTTCAAGCATCAGCCTGTGCTTGTTGAGACTGCATTTCAATAATTCTATCTAATCTTACTTTTAAACAGAGGATATTGGTGGGAAAGACTGGCCTTGAACTATGACCAACATCTGAAAAATCCTGAAAAGGCATTAGAAACCATCCAGGCCTCACTGAATGATCCTGATGTTCGAGTTGGCCACAAGTTGGCGCTAGCACTGAGAGTGAAAAAAATACTGTCTTCGCGTTCTACAAAGAAGCGAAAATCAAATATTTTGAAAATATACGAAGAAAGTTTGAAACCTTTGATTGATGAGCTTGAAATTAAGGAGCCGCCTGTGGTAAGTGAATGTATTCCATTTATTTATAGAAAACACTAATTCCCTGATATTAAAAAATGAGCACCATTTGTCAGACACAGTGTGGGTGCAGTAGAAGTCACTCATGTAGGTGGCAGTGTGGGTTTTAGATTTGAATGTATTGATTTGTTTACGTTTGTGATCACTCTTAGTCGCAGCAAAAGCATGGCCGTGGTAGCAATAGCACAGTATTCACTCCCAAGTTTTCTTATTAATAACTACTCGAAAACTCCTTGTAACTGACAATGTCTTCGAGAGGAAGAGGTGAAAAAAAGAAGAAAGTCCATGTTAGTGTCAGTTGGAGGCTAGACTTAATAAATTGCTACGGTATTTTTCACTTTCTGCTGAAATTTTCAACTTTCGACTACATTTCCAAAGAAGTATTCCTTCTATTAGTCCGTTAAATTGAGGGTACACTGTATATACTATAGCAGTGGTTCTTAACCCGGGGGCCGCGCCTCCCCAGGGGGGCGTCAGTGATTTCCAGGGGGGGCGCGAGCCCTGGATCAAAATGCCGAAATTTACAGCACAGCACAGAAACAGGCTGAGAGTTGAAGGAGACTTACGTTGTGCCCTCTCCGAAATTAAACCTCGCGTTAAAGATCTAGTAGCTAAGGCCTAAGAGGCAGTGTCAAGTATCTCACTAATGCGTAGTCAATAAAACGACCAAAAATAAAATTGTTTTTATTTAGTAGCCCTACTTATTTAAAAGGGGGG
>QXVX01001014.1:0-13807 GCA_013436065.1 Halocynthia aurantium | reverse complement strand
ATTACAAGGAGGAACTTCGTTATTTTCGTCCGATACTCGGAAGGTCGCGTAAAAACAAACGTAATACGACGATAAAATGATGCTTTATCTATAGGTGCCATAGTAATAATGTTTAAAACAGGGGACCAAACAAATTTTAAACGTTCGGACCAGATATTCACTCTAACAGATTTTGTCCGTTGTATCCGAAATCCGTTGCATCGGGGTCCGATATATCGAGGTTCAACTGTATCTTGTTTCTCTGATATATTATGTATCATGTATATCATCAGCTGTCATATTTCCACTAGCTTCACATCATTGAAATTTGATTCTAGGTAGCATACCACCACCAACCTTGTACTACCCTCTGGAAAATACTGCTTCATGTCCGAACACTGCATATCAATTCTGCATCAATCCTTCCAATAACAGGAACAGTTATCAGTTAAGGAATTCAGGTATGAAATATTCTTACTGTGGGATTGTGGAGGGGGCGAGAAGACTTGGCAATAACTGACTCGACTATAAGTTGACTTGCTAATTTCGAGTTATTAATTTTGTAATTTTCACGGTAAAAAAAATCTTCACACATATACAGTATTTTTTGGGGGCCGGACCCCTGAGCATGTCTAGGCCCCAGGTCAGTAGCCCCATTCACCACACTATCTTGATGAATTTTGTAATAGATTATAATGGCAGGCCGTAGCACAAGTTACCACATTACTACTGACCACTAAGTAAGTCATTGTCACCTCTGCGCTACCCATTCTGAATTACAAGCAAGTTATGGCGCACAAGTGACTTTCAACCACGCAATCTTATACTGTATATAACGTACAGTATATATTATTACAAGAACTGAATGAAGGTTAATTCATTTATTTCATCGTGCTCTCTGTTCATTTATCAAATTCAGGGATTTAAATTTCTATACTCTCTTTGGTTCCCCCTTCCCCCTTCAGAACTCCCGCAGTGGGCACTATCCCCAATCTCATAGACACAGCTTGAGACTCAGATGGGTTTCTACTTTCGTACAACNGGCCCCAGGTCAGTAGCCCCATTCACCACACTCTCTTGATGAATTTTGTAATAGATTATAATGGCAGGCTGTAGCACAAGCTAGCACATTACTATACTCTCTTCGGTTCCCGGGTGCCCCTTCAGAACTCCCGCAGGGGGCACGAACCCCAATCTTATAGACACAACTTGAGACTCAGATGGGTTTCTATTTCCGTACAACAAAATAAATCCTACCCTGCAAACGGTGTCAGACCGTCTTCGTTCTGGCATTATTCAAAATCAGTTATGTTACAGGTCCTGGTGATGGATATTCTCTGATTTCGGGCATCAATGGCAATGGTCTGCAAATATCAAATGTTCAAATGAAGACAGGCGCAATACCAACAGACGGTCTCACATGTTTGCCGAACTTTTCATGCTCGAGTAAGTATATTGTAACATTCCAAAGTTGGATGTGACCCCAGTTGACCTGTGACCTTTTAATTCACAAAATATCATTGTTTGACTACTCTGAACTTGTGTCACTTCCCAGATCAAAAGACAAGCCCAAAATTAATGAGATTGAGGTTGAATTTAAAACAATATTGGTTAGCAGGTTTTTTTTACTACGCTGAATCATTTCTCGACCAGGTATAGGGATTGAACGGCAGCAATTTGATTTCTTGCCAGAGATGGGGATATTCATGTAAATGTAAAAACCCATTGCCCCCTGATCTCTGTCCGACCTCTATGAGTTTACAGGTCTCACAGGGGGCAGTGTCGTCCACGTTAAGGACCACTGATACCTAATGAAATAACAGACCAGGGGCGTAGCCAGGGGGTGGGGGGGGGTTAAGGGTCGGAACCCCCCCTTTTCGAAAAAAAAATTTTTTTAATGTGTAAAAAATTCTATTTATTTATCAAGGTAACGCTTTTAACGTAATCGTTCAATTTAACCGCAATCTCGCCTTCGATTCGATAACAAATTCACGTCATTATACGGCGATTGACAATTAACTTGGCAATTAGAAATTTCAGAACCCCCTCCTTTCAAAATTCCTGGCTACGCCCCTGTACCAGACAGAGAAATATTGAATTGTTTGTTTGAATTGTTGGATTTACAGAATTCGCATTGAGTTTCTGGATGAATTTTATGTATTTGAGTGAACCGTTCTTCGTGTTTCATACGGTGACCGTGGCGGAACCCAGCGGTGAAGGAACTGCGTTGTCTTATCAAGGAATTGCAATTATTTGGAAGTTGAACCCAGCAAAAGCAATGTATTTCTATGTACAGTCAGATACAAGTATGCAAGATAATATTTCTTTTTTGTGGAAGGATGGACTGACCAGTACAGTCGACCATCATAAAACAGACTAATACAGGGGAAAAGCATCCATTAGAGCAGATTGTCTGAGTTAACTGATGGTACGGGAAATGATATTGTATACGTGTACGATATTGGAAATATATATACACTGAACAACATGATATACAGCAGGGGTTCTTAAACATTTTTAGCTGCGCCCCTATTACATCTTTGAAAAAAATGCACGCCCCCATGACATGGACCGCAGCTCCCCATGAGCCCCATGAACCTCTGGACTAAATAATCAGTGTAAGACTTCCATTGATTATTAAATAATCAGTAAAATTTTTAATTTTTTTGAGCCCTTTTCCTTATTGACATTCAACGCCCCCCAGCAAATCCTACACGCCCCAAAAAAAGAGCAGGCCCCCTAGTTTAAAAACCCCTGATATACAAATGACCAGAATATATTGGAAATATCATCTAACTATATGACTGTTACCAAACATATATATATATTTTTTATAAAATCTTTTGTAATTTTTACAGCCAGCTACGAATCTAGAATTGCTTATTCACTGTTAAAGGAGGAAACCTGGATGCATATTGCAATGACTTGGGAGGAAAACGAGGCGATCACAGTACGTACTCTTTACTGTTAGGGTATCATATTCTGAAAATAACGATATGACTTTTGACCCGGTTTTCAATAGGAATGGTTTTTTCCAGGTTTACCTAGATGGAGTTAATGTCACAAGCAACATTAAGAAGAATACAGGAAGTAAGTCAGGAACTCCTTATTCATCTCTTACATTCGGCGGCTATTCACACACAGTATATACAGTTGATGAGATCAAATTCTGGAGTAACATCCCGCTATCAGCCGAAAATATAACTGGTAAGCAGTAAGCAGAAATAAGGGTCCTGATTAATGGCTGGTAGGTTTGAGGGAAAGCGCGATTTAATAACTGCCTTCGATCACACTGACTTGAGTTCTGGCACAGAGTGGGGTCTTGTTATACATAGGTATAGAGCTTTTTCAGCTATCTAGATATCATAGTTGGGGTGCTTATGATACATGAGTAATGAGCTTTCTCAGCTATCTAGATGTCATAGTTGGGGTGCGTATAATACATGGGTATAGAGCTTTTTCAGCTATCTGGACATCATAGTTGGGGTGTGTATTATACATGGGTATAGAGCTTTTTCAGCTATCTGGATGTCATAGTTGGGGTGCGTATAATACATGGGTATAGAGCTTTTCCAACTATCAGGATGTCATAGTTGGGGTGCGTTTTATACATGGGTGTATATTATATTCGGAAAATTGCGGTAAACAGCATTGCAAAAGTCTTTTACTGGTTATTCACACCACATATTATCATTATTATTCCTCTGAATGATATTATCCTTCTGACTTCCTGTTCTCTTTGAGATATCGCATTACAGCAATTGTGATATAAAAGTGTGGGCTGCTCAAAACAAATATTTTGGGAATCGCAGTTTCCTATTTCTCATTTATCTCCCATTGTTCCTGCCCGAACTGAAAAAAACTAGTGACGCACAGTTAGTTTCGTAACGTGCACAAGACAGACAGTTTCTTATTCAAATAGGAAGATTTCTAGGATTTATTTCATTAATCAAGTTTTGAATCCTGAATTCTGAAAGTGTTAGGTTAACTGCTGTTAACAGGAAGCGATAGAAATGGTTCTTTAATAACTAGGGAGGTCTGTGAGGTTATTTCAGCACGCTGCAATATTATGACATCATATATATAAGTTACACTCTAGACTGGATTTACCTACTTGTAGATCAGTGGTTCCCGACCGGTGGGTCGCAATTCAAAAGTGGGTCGCGGAAGACTGGCCGTAGGGTCGCGAACAAGTGCCGACCCGATTCTTTACATTAACATTATGGCCGGATTGTATTTTCTACTTGCCAGTGTAGTCGAACCTAAGTGAAAACTTCTTGTCTAGTTAACGAAGAACAGGAGAGCGAGAGTTTTCATTAAATCGTAAGCAATTATGAAATTTTTAAAATCATGTTGGCAATGGCATGGGTCGTAGACGTGTCTGATATTTTTGAATAGGGTCGCGAGTTCCAAAAGGTTGGGAACCACTGTTGTAGGGCCAAACTCATCAATGGGCCAAATTCATAGAAATGTTTGCATGTTTTTGAGGTCCAAGGTGTAAAAAGTTTCTGAAACCCACCTTTTTGTATTCGTATTAAATCTAGGGATGTTCTAGCAAAATTGAAAAGTAGGAAGACATGCAATAAGGTTGTGTGGATTGCAGGGTAATTATTCAAGGTGTTTAATGTATTTTTAAATTTTCTACAGATCCTTTCGGGTATAAATATAATCATGCGGGTGTTAGTTTTCAGTCTTTGTGTCACATTGGTATTTGGCTGGTATCCATGTAACCCAAAACACTGCAAAATTGAATGTGAAAATAGTATGGTAAATTATTGCGATATTCCAGTAACCTGGACAGACTCATGCAAGACAGCAGAGTGCAGTTACGTCTACGAATTTCAAGATCTGTCTGGCTTAAACCGTCCGAATCCGGTTATATCCGGAACTATAACTTCACTGGACAGACAGATGAAGCTAGATATGAACTTTGAAACGGGTTCCGTGGCACCACAGGGCGCCAATTGCTGGTGGTATCTGATATTTCCCCCAAATTACAGTCTAATTCGTTCCAGTATCACAAAAAAACATGTCGTATCGAAGGAGAAATATAATGTAATGGAATTTAGGATGCGAGGATCTTTGTTAGCGAATTACACAATCTCGATACCGTGTAAGCAGGAGATGAAAAGACCATCATTAGCTAAAAAAGATGCGATCCTATTTTTTATTGGGGCACGAAATAATTCTAATGCGACCGAGTATACGCTCAATTGGACAGCCGCTCTTAATAATATCTCAAATATTTCAGAAATTTACGACACTTCCAGACCACAGACCACAACTGCAACAGGTATGTTCAAAACATCTAGTCAAGCAATTCTTTCCTAAGTATAAAAAATGGTTATACAGATACATATAACATTGAACTATCTATTACAAAATACAGTATATCTTTGCTTGGTCGTATTCCAGGCCTTACTACTTACAAACAATACAACTCCATTATCAGGAATTTGTGAATAGTGCCTAGTATGATTTACCTCTTTAGTAAGTTTCTATAATCTTCAAATATTCTTAAGTACATGTAACCAGTAGTTTAACAATCGATAATCAGGTTTACAGTCTGAAACTCTCCAGCCAACTTTACTTAATAGGTTAGCGGTATGACATAAGCACGATTGAAATTATTAATTTTAAATGTACACTGGTATTTTGTGAATACAAACGAGCGACAATATTTTGCTTTTTTCCCCTTTTATCATTACAGAAAACAAAAGAACAAAAAATCAACCATATATTGGGGGGGGGGGGTACAACTTTAATGAGAACCCTGAGCCTTGTTGCTGATGTAAATTATAGTCATTTGTCATTACAACTCGAAGCTAGTAGGTAAATCTAGATTATGGAAAACTATCATGTAGCACTGATAACATCAGACCTTGCGTAAACAGAGAAAAACACCTGGAAACTATTTTCCAAATCCCCCCCTTGGGCAAATTTCCTTCCAGGAATTCCAAATTCCTCCTTTAGGGAGCCAAGTGGCTCCGGTTGAGTACCACTGAGTTAGCATAACTAGTAAAACCATTGTGTGGACAGCACGCAAACTAGCGCTTTTCAAATGGGGTTCCGCGGAACCCTAGGGTTCCACGAAGCACTTGGAGGGGTTCCGTAAACTCTAGGGCTTCCGCATGTTACAGGGGGAATGATTATAACTTTTGAACAGAGGGGTTCCGTGAAATTCACTGAAAACATGCAGGGGTTCCGTGATGCAAAAAAGTTTGAAGAGCGCTGACGTAAACTATAGGAAGACTTGTTGCTGCCCAGGTTGATCTTTAAAATCACCCTGAAGAAAGTGTGAAATGGTTTACAAGGGATGTAGGAGGGAAATTGGAAATAACGAATTTCAGGCTGTATCTGTGATTTCATCATAACATGTAGACATGTAGACCTAACAATTCATAGTAGCTTAGTTCATAGTTCATAGTTCATAGTTCAACTAACTTTCTCTTAACTGTCATCCGCTTTACTCTCTCATCAGCTGTTGAAACAACTAGTAGCGAAATGACGACGCATCAACATACAACGACAACTACTGGTAAACACAGACAATAATTATTTTAATGCAGGATATATTTTCTCCCATCCTGAACCTTTCCTGGAAATTTTTGGGTCAAAAAATGACATCTTAAAATGACTTCGATTACCAGTGTAATTGGAAACAAGACTTTCAGGAATTGTTTGTCATAGTGTTGGGAAAATAACATTACAAGATGAAGCAAATTTAGTACTTAGCTATCATGACAATAAGACCTCAGTATATGAAATTTGATACCAGGGGTTTCACTGACATTCTGACTAAACCAGAGGTTCTTAAACTGTTTGGGCTGCGCCTCCATTACATCTTTGTAAAAAATGCACGCCCCCATGACATGAACTGCAGCTCCCCGCGGCCCTCCCAAATTCGGTTTGCGGGCTGCAGGTTAAATAATCAGTGGATTATTAAAAATAATCAGTAAAAATTTTAAATTTTTTTTCAATCTTTTTCCTTATTGGCATTCGTCCCCCCCAGCAAATCCTATACGCCCCCCCAAAAAAAAGGGCGCGCCCCCTAGTTCAAGAACTCCTGCACTAAACATAATAAATATAAACTTAATAATAAATTTTCACTCACATATCAGCAGCTCCAAGTCCATACGTTCCTACATCTTCGAAACCTAGTACTTCTCCAGAGTCATCTAGTGTATTTCAAACATACGAAAGGACGTCTGCTACCAGCAAAATTACAAGTATTTCAGGAAATTCATGTGTTTCCTCTGTTGAAGTTGCTCCGATATTGCTTTCCACTTTATGTTGTTAATTGTACTTCAACTAACATGGTATTAGTGCATGATGTACATTCATTGAGAGGTTTTGTGTATGCAGCTTGTTCTCCTGCTATGCTTACACTTGCTAGAAATGAGAAATTTGCGAGCATCACAAATCATCTGCAATAAATCCATTTTCCATCGGTAGCTTTGTCACTATTTTATCTTCACTTATAGCACACCACATCTTTTATTATCGCCCCAATACTCCAGCAAAATTATACCTGTATTAATGGCTACTAATAAATTTAAAATATTCCCTATCATCTGCATAAAAACAAGCATTCAGTAAATCATATAAGTACCTAAAAAGTATATCAAACAATACATGCTATAAAGCTAATATTTGCAACCAAATGACCTTTTTACTAATAAGTTTATTGCATGGTGTCAAACGCTAGTAAATAGTCGTTGAATTGTTACTAATTAATACAAACAATTCGAAAAATATATGTGCATGACTATGTGTAATATGAATATATCATGGCTTCCCAAACTTTTTTGCTAGCGACCCCTTTCAATTTATTAAAATTTTCCGCAACCCTTTATGTTTTACAGTGATGGACACTTCAAAATATACATGTCACAAAGTCGCACTATAGTGGTGTTTACGTAGAGTCCACAACTCAGTTAGGATTTATGTTTTGCGCTAGTTTTTCTAATTGCTTTTCGAAAGTCAGAAAAAGTACAATGTATATAGATGTAGTACTTTGTGTGAAATTTTGCGACCCCTAAAACTCGTTGCACGACCCCCTGCTGGGTCGCGACCCATAGTTTGGGGCGCCCTGATATAGATGATAAAATATTAACTAAAAATCAAGTGATTAGCATGCTTAATTTCACAACCATAGAGTAATACTTCACACTACGTTGTTCGACCTTCGACCTACGTCAAATTTGACTTCACTAAACTGAATTTTGTTTGAACATTATTTTCTGGGACTTATAACTTTTTGCATGCTTGAATGTTTAAACAGCTCAATTCACTTCTTTTCCTGTTAATTTAATTATTTATTCCCTTATTTCCAACTCATTACAGCACCGACCCCAACAACTCGACCAATATTCGTTGAAGAGGCTCCGAAAGAACTTAAAAACGTTTCCGAAAAACTGTTCGTCTCACAGCAAGAGACTCAAAACAGGTATTGATGTGATTCAATAGCTGACAATATCTTTTAGGCTGGGTATCGGCATAGATCATTGACCCCTTCATCAACTTCCAAATAAATAAATGAATAAATGTAAACATCCTTGCTAGTAATTCATATGAGTAATAAAATAATTTTATTATTTGTGGTGACTTTTTTTTTTAGGACTTTCACAGATCCAATCGAACTTGAAGAAATTTCCAATCAAGTGATCGAAACGACGACTGAGCTGACAGAAATCCTTGAGAATCCAGAAACCCCTCAACAGCTGACAACTGAAGTCGCGATATCATATATGGAGGTATTGATTGATTGGCATAAATACAGACAGGCATACATACAAACAGTTAAGCACCTGGATGCTCACAACATCAGGTTGTAGGTCTGTAGGTCTGTCTTTCTGTGTATCCACATCCACAGGGCTCCATGGAAAAGGGCTGCCTAGGTCCACGGCTGCCCGTGTTGTTTCAATTTGGCCCACTTCATTTCATATAGAATGATATCGCGATCATCGAATCTGTAGTCTGTCTTAGACATACATACAGACAGACAGACAATTCATCATCTGATTGTCAGTCTGTAGATCTGTCTGCCAGCATGTCCGCAATGCATATTTTCACAGAGCCATGAAGTGGTGACAGGCTCAGGGACAGATATCCCAACTCGGTCCCCACATGACCTTGAGCTCAATCTAATTATTTGATCTCTTTCAAAACTGACATCATCAAAATAATCCAAATATACACAAAATAATCACAAATAATTTGGCTGAAATCCAAAATAATCACAAATAATTTGGCTGAAATGGGGCCAGGGGGCTGACAGACCCACACAACTTTCTCCAATACATATTAGATGAGAGGTGACAGGGGTATAGTAGGGTTGAATGGGATTCTAGTGACAATTTTCAGAGGTAATTACCACTATTTCTTTTTCTAGGGTGCTGCTGATACAACAACTTCTCTTGTCTCCTCGGAGAACGCAGAAACTTGGCAGAAAGTATCCGACAAAACATCAGTGTTGAACAACATTATTGAAGCTCTCGATGAAGTGAATGACGCATTGATATTGTCGTTGATACCAAACGAGATTATTGAAGTTGAAATCAAGCAACGAAAAAGTATTTTTAACATTCAAATTTTCACAATGTGTTTGACTGTGTAAACATTCCTAGTGGATCTCCACTCTTCTCTATACTTAATTGACACATTATTCCGATCTGTTTGTAAATTATAAAGGAAAGTGAGTGGCAAATACATTCCAGTCTTCTAGAGTGGGGTACTGGGGTCCACAGCACGAGTACAGGGGGTCCAAAAAATTGATAAACTGAAATAAACGAAATAGGGATGTGGTATCCTTGTACGCTTTTTATCAAATACTAAGTACACTAAGATTAAGTAGTTATATTAAGCAGCAAGTAGTATAATTTGACCATCCCCAAAAAAATCCTGGCTAAATCAGCTCCTTGGGGTCCACTGCGAATTAAAAGTTGGGAAGCCCTGTTCTTCACCTATACATCAATAACGCTAATCGCCTTTAATCAGCCTAGTGTAAAAGTTGTCTCTGTTTTTTTGTTTTGTTTTTTGAATTTAGATTTTAGACAAGTAAATGGTTTTGTTTTTCAGCTCTTTCTTTGGCAATATTTCCCGAAAACACGGAAGGTAAATCTTTGGAAGTGGCACCATCAAGTAATGTTCGTATTGATATTTCTGATGAAGTTATGACGGGACTCGCTGATGACTCTCCTGTCATTGTTGCTGCAAATGTGTACACAGGTGCAGAGGTGAGTTAAATGAAGTTGCTTTTCCAGTTACTTTAAGGAAGGAGCGAAATACTGTATATTCACGTTCCAAAGCCTACCGCGAAAGGTGAAAATCCGCGAAGTAAAAACCACCTATTTATTCAATTATTTGAATATATTTAAACGTATTTTAAACCATTATAAATCATTCACACACTCTTATTTACCTTATTAACCTTTCCCACAATCATTTGACCTGTTATTTAATTTTTTTTTCAACTTTTAGCTCTTAAACATACCAGTACAGTATGGCACAACATTTATCATGAAATAAAATACATACAATACAATATTATATAAAATTCGCGAAGGCCTGTATACCATAAATGTACTGCTATTGTATTATGCATATTTGATTTAAAATTGCATCTTATGTAATCAGAGGTCCTACGCTTTCTGTATCTCAAAATTAATCTTCCTATTATATTGATTTGACTAAAAAGAGTTAAATTAATCAAAGTAGATATAAATGCCTTACCGAAAATTTCAATAATATTACTTATTTTTATAGGAATGCTACGCCGAAATCCCAAGTCAAGAAGTCGACATAATTAATGAAATTGATTTTCCACAAACGACCAGTGACAGCGCCCCATTCAGGGTAAAAGTCAATAAATTTCACCCGACCCCAAATATGAACTTAAATATTAATTGCTACTGTATTTCTGCNATGACAGAAAATATTGTAAACATCATATAACTATATAAATATATATTTTATAAAATCATTTACCTTTACAGTATGTAAAAATGAAAAGAGTTAATACCGTGAATTGCAACACGGACAGTCACTGTCTTAACAGACGTAATCTAGTTTCAATATTCATCTTAACATGGTTTGTTTTAACAAAGATGACCATCCCATGTTTATCGCGAGAAAAACAATAAACAATCATTTTTTTTGTATACCAAGGAACTCAACCAGAAATCCGAATGAGTAAGATATTGGTGTTGTCCTGTGTTGAATATGTTGGCATGACTTTCAATTATTTTTAAGTTTGAATTTTATACGTTTCGATAAGGAATGTCAATTTTCCATACTGGGCTTTACTTCGTTTTGATTTTTACTACTATCATCTGTTGGTACTAAAGAAATGGATGTATATTGCATGTCAAAGCATGATAAAGTCGTCGATGTGGTACCAAAGGAGTTATAAATGTCATTTATTTTGTTCATTCAAACAAATACATGAAGGTCTCAGAAATATACAATAATACATAAAGAAATGTTTTACAGCAATGTTCGAGGACACAGAACAGAGCGTTACCACATACACGCGAACCTTGCTCTAGCCATTCTACTAGGTCAAGTCACGTTTCTCGTTGGAGCTAATTATGAACCAAAAACGGTGAGCTAGTAATTCTAAAGCAATTCAGGCCAAGAGACAAATTTAAGAATATTAATGTAATATATGGAGCTTCTTTAAGATAGATAGAACTAATCCCGTAGATCTGCAATCTGCAATACTCTTCTTCTTGGTATCTGGATTAAGAATAATAATCATGCGAGATTGTACTGAACCTTGATATACTCATAAACGTTTAAGTTAGAAACTGCGAATGACATTATAGCGTTCAGTTCTCTATCGTGGGAATGATTCAAAGAACATATTATGCCATTTCTTATTCCACATGGAACAACAAATATATCATGTCTCTGTTTAGACCCCTTCTTGTTATGTAATGTAATAACAAGAAGCTGTAGTTCCATTGTGCAATAAATTTTCCAGCAACCTGTTTGTGTTGTTTGCCAACCTCTGCACTAATTCATGGATCGAGTAATGATAGGAGGGGATAGAAAATATATTATTCGAAGTATTTTTATTTCTCTTGCATTCAGATCTCATGCAAAGCCACCGCAATTCTCCTCCACTTTTTCTACATGAGCGCATTCAGTTGGATGTTGGTGGAAGGTTTGCACTTGTACAATCTCGTTGTCAAGGTGTTTCGGAGCGCGAGGAGTCGACTACATTACTATTACATTATCGGATGGGGTAACATTCTAAAAATTATTTTCTATTATCTAAAAATATAGGCTATAAAGCAGGGTGGAAATGAGTAATTTCTAAAATGTAACTAGATAGCAGGGTTGAAATGAACATAATTTCTGTTCAGGTACTCCACTTCTCATCTGCGTCATTTCTGTGGCTGCTGCTTACTCGGGATATGGAGAAGTTAAAAAGTAAATACTTTACAATGAACATATGGACAATTAAGTTTCCTTTGTCTAATAAAATTATATTTCATTTCAGCTGCTGGTTGGACACAGAAAACTCCAAAGTTATCTGGGCATTTGTTGGGCCTGCTCTAGTTGTGGTTGTGGTAAGATTATTACAAGTTTTCTTTATTTTCTCCATCTCATCTTTGGAAACATCACCCCATGAAAACCTCCTTCCATAGTCAGACCCTATGAAAACCTGGTATATTCGTTTCGCTAGTTTTATTGTGCATATACATGTAAGCAATTATATGGTAATAAGCCCAAATATGGCCCAGAACATACATAGTCAGACTTATAAATTACCAGGGTAGTTAAAGAAAGGATAATTGTGTTACGTGCCAGTTATCTTAGTCAGTAAATTGAAAATAAAATTATCCTGACTCCGTGGGGCTGAGGCATTCTGGATTTCTGGTTTTCCGTTTTTTCTGGTACCATGGAATCTAGATAACGAATCATTAATTCTACTCCCAAAGCAGGCTTGTAAGGACAGTTGTCAATGAAAATTACCTATGAAAATAGCGCCGGGAAGAAAACTCCGGTTTTCTGGTCCTTCCGGATTTCAGGACACTGATCTACAAGAAAATATTACAAAATAAACTAACAACCGTTTCTATGTAATTCGGGTGCGCTGAATTCAAATCTGCTGTCAGGGGAAAAACTCCGGTTTTCTAGTCCTACCAGATTTTAAGACGCTGGATAATTGGATCGATACGTGGTACGATCCTGTAGTACGTTCCTGAAACTCACAACTATATTTTATTTCCAGGTCAACTTCTGTATCCTTGGCAGAGTCGTAAAAGTCATCAGCGGCTTAGCAAAATCTCAGGAGAATTGCATTAACTGCATGACAGATAAAACAACAGTTGTGTGAGTATTACCAACAGCATAAAGACAACAAAATATTGCCAGAACCCCTTTATGAATAGGCATATGTCTTTTCACAAATTGGTGAAGGAGCCGCTGAATGATGGAACATAGCTATGCTACTGTAAACACTGTTATTTACGTAGTTATGAAGCATTTAATGTAAAAGTTTGTAATGTTGAAGTGACCTGGGTAGCTGAAAAAAGGATAATTGTATTAGGCTGAGATGAAGATCTGCTGATCTGCTAATTTCCATTTGCAAAGCCTGGTTGAGCCCCAGACCTTTTTTAGCCCCCTAGTATTTTTTACCCAATAAAACAAGTAGCATCACTCTCAATGACTATGACCTTTAGACAACACGACTCCAATCATTCTTAAATTAGTCGCTTTAAACAACTACTTTATGACTCTGAATTAACACAATTCAACATTTTGCAGAGTATGTGCAAAAGCTATCGCTGTGCTTTTACCTATTCTTGGTGTTACC
>QXVX01001011.1:0-17224 GCA_013436065.1 Halocynthia aurantium | reverse complement strand
TGAAACTTGTGACTTCCTTCGATCCTTTTTTAACGGTAACCGTGTATTATGACGTAACAGTAATATTTTCAAAGTTACATTATATCTAATTCCGCTTCCGGGAAAGAAATAAACCAGACAAAAAGATGAAAATCAAATCTCAGGTATTAGAATTCCTTCATTTAGACCGATCCTTCAGTTTACTAACAGTCAAGAATACACGATTGATTTTGAGTTACTTTAAATTCCTCGATGTTCACGGAAAAGGAAAAATAAACGGTAAGTACTTATTCTAACTCTTATTATATCCATACTACAGTAAACTCCCTCCTCCGTAGGGTTGTCGGATGACAGTATTTTCGGGATATCGGATCATCACTCTAAATTACAATAGCACCTTACAAAACTCATTAGGACACTATATATTCATCGACTGATCATTCGTGTGCGTTCACCGTGTGCGATGTCACACAATGCAGTGCGAATCGATCGTCGCAAAAAGGGAGAAAAAATGACGCAATTATGGTTAACCGCCAATCACACAAACATACGACCTCTTTTATATATATACAGTAAAGAGATTGAAATTTTTTAGTTCCGGTTGCTCAAAAGCTTCGGATATTTGAGTACATGATATGAGGGATTTCACTGTATAATGAACTTGTATATGGGCCTAGCATGCCGGATAATAACTGCGCCATTCGTCCCCTCTAACGGAATATATTGTTATTATGTTTGGGAGGGAGTATATATGAACTGTATATAGATGAGATGAATATTAAGCTTAATATATTAATACGCATTGTTTCAGACATTCAATTCCACCACTTCATGCGACGAGTAACGAATTTGAACAAACATCAGATATTTTTGGTTATGGACATGCTCGACCAGAAGGCAACAGGCTATATTCGTTTTCAAGAATTTTACTTGTTAGTTTGCATACTGATTGCTCTGAAGGTAGGGTGGCAAATTAATTATTCATTAACAAATAACATCTGATGTTGGGCCTGTCGCCGGTGTTAGATAGGGGGTTCGGTTTGAAAGGAAGGTCATGAATATCTTATGGCAGGGATGGCAAACTAACATAATTTTGTCAGTTGTCAAGTGTGGAATTTAGGCATAACCATTCTTCACTGGGGTCTAACTATTTCAAAATACTGTAGATAGTCTTATTACATTTCACAAATAAGAACGATGTTGTAATCTACAGGATCGCGTGGAGAAACAGTTCATATTTCGTCATTCGAAACTCGTATTTGAAATGATGGACGAAGATGGTGGTGGAACTATTTCGGCAGACGAATTCGGGCAATACGGGTTTTTATTTAACCTGAAAGATCATTCAGTGCGAGACATATTTTTCGAATTCGACGTATCAGGAGACGAGGTTGGAAATTACCGCTATGACGGACTTGGGCCGGATTTAGCTAATGTGGGACCTTTAGCATATGTTATAAAGGGGGCCCTGGGCCCTAAATATTTTGAATCGTTTTTTTTTTGTGACGTGCTAGCAGTACAATAGCAGGCTACAGAATCTGGAGACAAAACTTTCTACAAAATGTAGAAGATATGTTTTAATGTATGATTTTTCATTTCGATGTATCTGTGCGTGATTTATCAGATAACCCTACCAAAGACACATACCATGGACTAGTGTTTTTCACTGTGGGTGGTACCTTCTCCGTACTTGGTCGAAAAAAGGATACAGCGTAATAAAATGTAAAACTTTTTCCTTGTGTTCCAAGATTACCGCATTTCCCCTCTCCTTTCAAATTGCAATCGAATAATATTTATGCATCCATATTGAACGCAATGAACTGAAGGCATATATCCTAACTAATAAGGCCTATAAAATGTCGATGTTTTCCAGTTGTGTATACTATGCCAAGACAATATATATACCGTAGTACAGATACCTTCCTAGGTGCAGACTGGCCATAAAGGCTATAAATATTATCTATGATATTATCATTTTTTCGATAAGGAACTGGATTATAAGGAATTCAAAATGTTTGCAATGGCCTGCATAGACAAACAGAAGGAATTGGACGAGAAGAAAAAAGAAAAATTGTTGAAGGGAATGAGCGAAGAATGTGGCGATGACAACGAAAAAGACTGATTTTTGTTAAACTGTTGCAAAGTAATGCTACGTGAAGTAAACCATGGGGAAGCGCCTAAATTATTATTCGTCCTTCTCAAAACTATATTACAATCATACACATTGCTCGTACTTCGTACTTGATCCGTTTCAAGAGACCGGTCGAACTCTAAATTGTTTGAGGTCCGCAAACAATTATTCGCATAAATAATAATGAAAAGTGAATTATTCCGTTCCCAGACCCTAATCCAGGTCCCTTTTATTGAACTTAAGCAGAAAATACATACAATTTGGGTGGAAATAAAACACAATTGAATGCTGTGAATACAGCGATCACACCGCGAATAAAATATGCTGCCAATCACAAGCGTACTTTACTCAACGATAGAGATTTTTTACTTTCGAAGTGCAGTTCGATTCTAGAAGCATCGATTGAATTTCGAATGGAATTTTTTAAGAAATTCGGCATATCGCAGTTCGAGATGTACGAAGTAGGAGGCATCACTGTACTTGTAAATAAATACAGGGGAACCTCGTAAGGATCAGTAGCCGTGAAAAAAACGAGTAGCTCGACCATATTTTCATATAATAATAACCCTGTTCTACTTTTACGTTGCTAAAAGATTACGTCGGTATATCTGGCATTTGCCTATAAACTACATCCCGAACACTAAGAAACTCTATCATTAATCTCAAATCACGAAAGGTACGAAATATAAATAGATGTAGTGCAAATTTACATTTTCTGAGTTCTCCCTAATTCTTGCTTTAATCACATCATGAGTTTGTAAAGTAATGATCACATTCAGCGCAATCAAGAACACCATGGCAATCACAATTCGGTTCTATTAATCAATTTGATACCACTTAACGCTCTACTTCTCCATTCTCTGAGACTCACATTACTAATTCCTGGTCAATACGAATCTCTGTATCAAATATAACGTTCAGCAAATAGTGTTGCCCTACACTAGTCATTTATATGTCCCATACTAACAATACGACTTCAGCCGTAAAAATTCATCAATGTCATCACAAGGTGTTAATGAAAATGTCGATATATTCAAACAGTAACACTTAATAGAAAATAGCAAACGAAGACCATCAAACGTACCTTGTACGTAGATATTGTGAATAGCTTCCATAGCCAATGAATCAGCTTCCTCATTGCTGCAGAAACCTACATTGACTAACGATCCAATAAGTAATCTGCCAAAACACACTGAAAAACAAGGTGAAATAATATATAGAAATGGACGGAAAGTTGATTACTGGAATCACTGAGTTAGACAGTAAAGTATCTAAATTCTAAAGTAAACAATCAAACAAAATCAGGACCAGTCTAAGTCGAAAAATCGCTATCCAAAGAGTGTTTCTAGAAATTAAAACATTAAATTCATGCTTTAGATACAACGAAGGCAGAATTACATCCAATGATACTGGAATCATTACTAGCCCAACGACCTTGATAATCTTACTGTACCTGTACAAATGAACTTCGACCTTAATATTACCACTAAATAGGAAATATTGGTTCCAATTGTGTTGGTTTCTGCCCTGTATGAAGTCAGTAACAGCCCATATAATGTGATTATATGTATATATATTATAAATGATTCTGTTTTGATCCAACTTTTGAATTCGTGTACCAAACAAACATTTCTTCAATGGACCAATAATGCTTGTAAGGACAAAAAAAATCACATAAGCTCGACGTAAATCAACACTTATGCAGTTAAGGTTAACTGTATTTCCCACCGGGAAAAAGAGTGACATTTTGCAAATGACTTTCCCAAGATACCGCAATCAAACCTAGTTGTACTTGAAGTAAACGCCAAAGAGGGGTATAACACTCAAGACGCTGTGAACAGTACTATTTGTAGTAAGACGCTATCATGATGTTAAAAAAGTTGGTTATACTGTCTGCTGTATTTTTGCTATGTGAAAGCCTTACAGGTACAGTGAAATTTGCTACTGCAATATTGAAGGTATTGGTGTGTAGTTTAAGATATTTAATATGACCAAGTATTATCACAAATTAGCATGCCAAAGAACTCCACCTACAGTACACGCGAAGAAAAATAAAATAAATTGCTACTACTGCAAAGGTGTGATAAGACTTAACACCACTCAGTCACAGTGCAGTCATGAAAAACTTGCAGAAGAAATACCGGATAATTGCAACGGTTTTTGTTACGTTTCAAGCATAAGGCGGGGTAAGTACTAACGTCTAGTAGAGTTCTACATATTCACATATTGAAAACAATACTAGCTGTGCGTTATTATTAAAATAGGTCAGTAAAATGTAATTAAATATCTACGAGATACTTACTACTCCTCAATATTCCCTCCATTAGAAAACGAATTATAGCCAGATAATATTAAAGTCAGAAAACTGCAAATGAATTCATCCACTACTGTCACATCATCCCATGCCCATATTTTACGACAATAACCATGCCACACATATCTAAAACAATAATCTCTTTGAAAATGTAACTTTTGAAATTCTTACTATGTTTTCAGTCAACGGAAATGCAGACATTGAAATTGAACGCGGTTGTAATAATTACAATGTCAATTCATGCTTACTGGTACAAAACATAGAGGGAGACCAATATGAGATCTGCCGAAGGTCGTGCAACACAGGTTTGTTGACATTTTTACCGGAGGTTATAAATAAATAGCGGTTGAAATGATGTTTTCATGGAGACTTAGCCTACAAAGAATATCACTGAAAAATTGGCTATTGCCAAGTTTTAACACGGTAACATCTATATATGAATATAGGTATGAAATATTGAAAAGTACATTGACTACTGTCAACGTCTTTAAAACTCAAACCCCTTCTCGAGGGATAATTCGTCCAGCATTGCAGATAGCATAAATAAAAAATATTGCGGCCCAGTTATTAAATTGGAATTGATCTTCAATGCACTTTGTAAAGTCGAATTAGAGTCTTGTCTAGATCAGAGTGTCAAATACAATCGTTTATGAAGAACTGATCACAAACGCAGTGATATCAAACCGCATAGGACTCGCGGGAATGTAGTTGGCGGCACTGATCAACGTAGATATATACGGTACTGAAGAAACAGATGTTCTGGAATAGAGTTTTGCTGATATATGCATAGCCATGTCAGTACTGGATTAAAATGAAATAACGCCCTACTCGAGCTCATTTTATGTAGCTCACAGGAGGGGAACAAAACTCGACATACTGCCTAACCCTCGTTTATAGGTCTGCAAAGACAATGTTAGTTTCAAATCCTGTGCTCAATATACGGCATCTTGTTTTCTTTCTAGATTTATGCAACGCCGGAGATAAAATCAACCACAGCACTCTTTCTTTATATATCTGTACTCTGTTTACTATTTTCTTAACATTTGCAGCTTAAAAAGTTGAGATTGCTAGTATGAACTGTACAGTGGACCTTCCCAATCCGATAGTCTGACATTCGGTATCTAACTTTCTAACAGCATCTTTTTTCAACCATTTGCTATAACCTTTACTGTGAACTCTACGTGACCCATGAATCTGTTTATCTATACCCGAAGACCGATTATATCACGATTTACACTAACTAAAGTTTGTGGTGCTTTTTTCTTTGAATAAGTGCGCAGAAACCACACTCCAATAGCAGCTGTATAAAATAATACCTCTCTCATTCAATCACATAAAATATAAAGTCAGACATCTTGATTAATTGAGCAAGCATATTTATATAGCATCCATATACGTACGTAGTATGAGGCTGTAAGCAATCCCCAAGTGACTGAAGTGCAAAATTACACATTCTAGTGAATCGTCCTAAAACATTTTCCGCAAATCTGACGCTTCTACGTGCTATGGTTTGATCAGTACATGAAAGCTTACCTAAGAAAAATAAATTACACCTGATAATTAAGGTTGGATTTTAGCAAAGTAAAATGTAGCATGTTGCTGTAGAAATACCAGTCGCAGGATTTTGAACACGAGTAAAGAAGTGTCGCAGTGAGAAAAATAATCGTAAGGTCCACAGATCAGTAAGTAAATGTCTCTGTAAGAAATTGTCATGAATAATATTTCATATTTTATTCACAAATATGTGACGAGAAAAATTAGAAATAGCAGCGATGATAGACATTCATTGTTATTGTCAATAAACAAGATTTGCACAACGAATAAACACATAGAATTATGTAACTTTGTGTAGGGAATAGATCTCATCTCGAACCTACAATATTCGATGGTTATCGAACGAGAATAATGGAAGCAAATGATAAAACCGCTTGGGATACCAGTACTGTATATAAATATTTTGAGATTGTGGTCCAGATGAAATTTATACAATAACCGACGGGCGTCTGCAACTTTGAGAAAAATGTCGCACATCCTTACAATACTGTACAAAATAAGGCTGTTTTTTTTGCGGTGTCACGTCTTAGGGCCAAGCATCCATCCACGGTCACTTGCAAAATCTGACGACAAGGGAGAATAGTCAAGCACCACTGTTATGCTTATCAAAAACAAAATAATAATCTGGATATAGCACGCAATTATCGAACGACTCCGCTGTTTCTTGTCATGGTAGTACAAAAGAACGAATACAAATAGAATACTGATACTATACAAGGAACAGAAAAGGGATTGGAAAAGAGTCTATAAATATTGAACCCAAGACAGAGAATTTGAAAGAAATTGCATAAAGAAAGACTGCCGATAAAGCGGCAAAACAAAATTTGCAAGGAAGAAAGTAGTAACCAGAGTAATAAATCGGTTGCACGAATGAATAAAACGCAAGGAACGAACTTTCACTGGTACAACAATACGAGTAGAAAAAAAAACTACTTAAGTTGGCAAAATTGGCAAAGTGTAGAAAGTGGAAGTGTATTTTAAATTACTTTTCAACCATTCGGTCAAAAACAGTTCAAGTTGCTGAATAGAGTATTTTGCTGATAATATGGCTCAATATGGCAATGCTGCATATTTCGAGGGTAAGGTATACAACAAGGCTGTGTTGTCTATGTATAACATCATGATTAGAAATTGTTTGTAAATGTGTTCGAACTGCCTGAGTTTTGCATAAAGGAATTGCGCAATAGCCCCATGGCTTCAGTTATACCATACAGAAAACGAGATAACAACCCACATATCAATCGTTCAGAATACCTTAACGATATGGGTATCAAAAGTGACTGGAAATTCCGCTGGGACTATTGCACATCATAGTGAAAAAATCAGCAAAATATAAATAAAATTACTGCTGATATATATATATTAAGGTTAGTAACTTTCAATTGAATACATAGGTGAATTCAAGATAAAAAGCCGTTGTCTCATTTGAAATCCAATTTAGTGAAATATTCAGACTACGATTTAACAATTGTAAATTAGAATTCAAAATCCAAAGATTGAATGGATCTCTTTTCACTTACATTGCATATAAAGAGAAGGATTCTATTCTCAGTATCTCTTAGGAACAATCCAAGTCATTATAGATGGTTATGAATATGTATGCCTTTCCAGCTTGTATTGCAACACTATTCACAGCTGTGGCTTGAACAGCTTCCACGGTACCACTCAGTCTTCACATTTACCGATATATTCGACAACATCATGTTTTATAAAATACTCTAGGAATGTTGTTATCAAAACATTGATAAAGAGTATCTAAAGCAAATAATTCAAGATTTGAGTAGGGGTACAGTTTGCGATAATATCGGAGCTGATGGTGATGGAGGCGAAGGTGGATAATCACGGGGTCGTTGTTTCGACATGATTTTCTCAGGAGTCGAATCTACATAGGAAGATTCCTCGTCTACGGCAAGATTGGATCTTTGATTCCTTTTCGAACTTTTAATTATACCGTTCACATGTTTATTCTGTTTGTTGATATCTTTCTCTGTGTTGCCAGATAGCTGAAGGTGTTCATTAGAATGTTGTTCTGGGGAAGACAACGTTGCATACGCAGGATCTTCATCTTCTCCGTTGCAAGCTTCGAGTCCACTCGACAGCAAGCCCGGATAGGAGTTCTCACGATTGACTTTCGACAAGAGTTCGGTTTCAGAAGGAGAACTATCTTCCAAAGATTTCAAAAATCGAAAAGAGGCCTGTCGTTCGACGTTCTTTTTTTCACTTCCCTTGAAAATTTTATTCCAAATTGGCTTTATTGGCTTTGAATTTGAGATTTCTAAAAGACCTAGGTTGTCGGCAACTCGTAATTGATTATTATCGTTCAGCAGCAATTTCGTTTCTAGAATTAGTGCCGCGCTAGATTCGTCATGAATCGTCGACTGTTTCGAAGAGTCGTCAGAATATCGTTTGTTTGGGGTGTGGCAACTGCATGGGGTGTGGCTACGGCTCCTTGATGGCGTTAGATTTATGGGCGTACACGAGAATCTCACTGATCCGTCCACATGCAGGAGGCCTTGATGACTACCGACTGTATTGTCATCACCTAAGTTGGATCCGCTTATTTTCCTGTAGAGAAAAATGCAACTTGTATTTTTACCCATAGTGATGTAAATATAATCATGTTCTGAGTTAACAGGTCAAAGTCATAGGGGGCCTTTTTGATATTCGATGCATTTATGTTATCCCAAAAAATAGGGACCAGTAAAATCTTCCGATTCCCTAAAAAATTAGGGTGGAGCTTCATGTTGCAATGCAGGCCCGAAATTATGTTTATAATTCTTACTCTCTCAGTTGCTCGAAATAATAAGATTCTTCACGGAAGCGGTCATTCACATCGTTCTGCAGCGATAATAAAATCTCTTCGAATGTCGGACGCATGCTTGCGGTAAATTCCCAGCAATTAAGCATTAGATCGTACCTGCAAATTATAACAGTACCTGGTTTTAGTTTTTAGTTTTACTAGGGTATGACATACAGAATTATACTACTACCGTATTTCCTCGATTATAAACCGCGGCTTATATTCTTTTTTTTCATCATTTTGTGCGGCTTATAATCAAAGGCGGCTTATAATCAAGGGCGGCTTATATTGTTTTTTTTTCATCATTTCGTGCGCCGCACAAAAATACTCACGAATAGCGGCTCGAAAAGCAAGTTGCCCGGACAAAGGTAGTACGAGGTTCTACTGTATATTGTTTTTTTTTCATCAATTCGCGCGCCTTACATTATCACTCAGCATACCATTAACATTCAAACTGCAATAGTTCGTGTTTAAGAATGAGTAATAGGCGAGCGTATACTGTGGAATTTAAAATGGAGGTCGTTAAGTTTGCAAAAGTTTATTAAATGATTCATTGTCCGCTGTTTGTGACATTGCCTTAGAAAAATGATAGAAAAGGCTTAGGAAGGCTACCCTATGTTCTAGTGCGGCCCTTTTTTCATCATTTCGTGCGGCTTATAATCAAGGGCGGCTTATATTCTTTTTTTTTCATCAGTTTGTGCGGCTTATAATCAAGGGCGGCTTATAATCGAGGAAATACGGTAGTTATTAGGCTATACTGGTTCATTACACTCCTGATAGAGAGAAAACTTCGTATTCGTAAGATTGATAAAACTGAACTTTTGAAAACTGAGTAATAGAAGCACACTGCCCTATACATACAGTAGTAAATCTATCCTATCCTGTGACAGACAGTTTTAAAAATAAAATTTTGCCAAGTTGGAGTTTCATACCAATGGTTTGTATATTTAACTAGAACTAGAAATAGAATATCATATTATAGCATTATTTTACGTATTGCATCAGGACTTGAAACTGTATTTATTAACTCTTAGGCAGAAGTTATCGGGAATTTTTATTGGGTTTTCCCTGTGACGCATGGGTTGAGGTAGTCGGGTACAAAGTCAAGTGCGCAAGGATTCAAATCCAACCAAGAAAAAGACATACAGTGCAGTGCATACCTTGCAAAAAGATTAAAAACAAAACTCTGGAAAGAAAGATAGTGGCCGACTTTGAGGTACTGGATCTGAATAAAAAACCCATTGCATGTGCCTATACTTTATGAATATTTACTTAGCATGGTACCTCGTGGAATGAATTCAATTTGAAGGAATCACTGTATATTGTTCTAATATAGTCTAATATGGTTATATATGACCTGATTAATGCTATATACAAATATTGGAAGCTATATTGCCAGGTCGTATATGAATTTCAGCACTCACATTTTGCTTGAGCATTCTTTCGGTCGTTCCATGTATCCACCATCGATAACAAATCTTGTTACTTCATCATGCTGGAGTCCTTGGTATGGCTGTTCCGCTAACGTGGATATTTCCCACAATACTATACCGTATGACCAAACATCAGACCTAGAATCAAAGATGCCATCTTTGAGAGACTCTGGAGACATCCATCGAATTGGCAGAAGTCCTGGCAAAAGATAATTTGGAATTTTTACATTGCAAAGAACAACGGTAGGTAGGCTTAAGTTTCCTGAAATTAGTTCAGACTTCAGACCGGAGGTGAGAAAACTCTAACGCGGCCCTGTCTATTTGGATCACACATTCTCAAAAAAAAAAAGATTTACAGTACTTTACTGTGGTTTCAGAATAAAAAATTTAAAACTCTGACGGAAAAAAAACATTCCAAGTTTTGAACCGTGCACCAAGCAACTTCATACCCACGCTTCCTAACTGAATCCTCATTATTTGAGGTAATTAAGTTTTTAGTTAGGTAGCGAACCACATGAATGACCATTACCGATGAAGAAAAAAATCAGCTCAGAAGCCTTTCACGCGCAAACTCAAATGTGAACAGTAAAACGCATTTGCTGCCGGTGTATTATCAGAACCCTTGCTGAATCTGATTAACGATTAACTAACTTCAGATATGTAAAGATACATACCACGACTTCCTTTCCTGTAGTAATCTGTCTCATATATATCTCTGGTAAGTCCGAAATCTCCAATTTTCACAGTGCCATCCTTATGCACGAGACAGTTACGAGCAGCAAGATCTCTGTGCACATATTTAATAGCAGAGAGATACATCATGCCGTCTGCTATCTCAGCCATCATTTGTAAATTTTCGACAAGAGTTGGTGGCGGATGTTTCGGACCATCCTGTGTTGTAAAACAAAGTGCATTTCCTTACCATATAGAAAAGGATTTTTCCAAGAATTCACGAAAAGTAAATAAATAGCTTTGGACGAGTAATAAAACACAATACTAAAGACCATGGGGCGTTATTGAACTTTTCTCCAAAGACCACTTTCTTGAACTTATAAGAGCCGTGAACCATCAATTGAAGTTATTATAACAATAAAGTACTCTAGAACAGTGATTACAACGTGTGTGCCGCAGCACCCATTGTTTTGTCTCAACCTGTAGCAAAGTGCGACGCAAGCAGGAAGAATAGCTATGTAGCCATTAATTTCTAATTTCAAACTTTAAAATATCGTTCAATTAACCTTCCATGTGAATTGAGTTAGGAATTTTCAGTATGCCAGTATGCCCAAGAAGTCAAAATTCAAGAACCCATTGCTACAGGAACAAAACCCAGTAAAAGCTTTCTTTTGTTATAAATAGTTGCTGTGCGAAAGTTGAATTCTCAGGACAAACTAGTAAGGCATGCATAGTGGTCAAACAGACACATATTCAGTTTTATAAAAATATAGAAAAATAGTACAAACCTCTGCATCTTCTCTCCTGACACGCAAATAAGATTTCAAATCGCCATTCTCCATGAATTCCATGATAACGAGAGGATGCACGGTCTGGGATACCACGCCGAGCAGACGCACGACATGAGTTGAATTGAACGATTTCATCACATTCGCTTCCTCTAGAAATTCCATCCTATAAATCAAATCCGTAATTTTTGAGAAGTATTCTATTACATATGTTCTCAAGTCGGGCCAACATCATAGAAGCTTCCAAGAATGAGCCATGAGTTGAAAATAAGATATTAGTGGCTCGCAACATTCCCTAACATGCAACTAGTTTCAGATTCCTAAGGATACAATCAAAAAGAAAAACTAACAACATGTTAAAAATAAATTTATGTTTAAATGCATTATATGCTAACATTTATTAACATTAGTGATCATAGCTGGTATTTTAAATGGTTAAAAGCAGTAGGTTGGCACCCTTGATATATATAAATTGTGATACGTGTTTACAAAAAACAGCAACTATGTCAGACCAAATAGAATCCGAGAAGAAATCACGAGCCCTAACGTTTTAGAAAACGCTACGCTCTTTTAATGTCTACCTTTTGTGAATTCCGGATTTATCATGGAGCTTTTTGATGGCAACTTGGGTGTATTCCTGTCCTTTCACAACGTTCTTTGCTACCCCCATAAAAACCTGAAATTTTATTTAAATAAAACATGATTTCATGGAAATGCCTGCTGTTTAATTATCATTAACACTAAGGCTGAGTGCACAACGAATTTTCAGAGCTATGTAATTATATTAACAATTTACCTTCCCAAAGTTACCATGGCCTATCTCCCTAATGAGCTCCACGTCATTTTCTAGTACTTCATATCCATCAGGTGTATATGTTGCTGTCACACTGAAGTACTCAGGATTAGCAGAGGAGTATATCATGAGATTTTTTGATTCGGATCTGTAGAGTTTCACATTAGTTAGTGCTTTGTGGAGTACTAGTGCTAAAAATATTAGGTTGCTCTATGGGTTGCCTTGGATCAAGATAGCAACACAGGAAACTATGTAGCGTTCAGTTCTATATTGTAGGAATGAATCAAAGTATATCTCATCATGATCATGAGAACCTATAAACATGTTACAATGATTAGGTTGCGTAGCGCTGTTTGAACCCCTTTTTAAACTGACTATGCAACGATAAGCACTGGTTATCTCGGTAGTTGAAAATGTTTAACTGCATTTGAGCTTCAACCATAATTGGCTTTCCATAATTAACTACCAAGTTCAATATAAAGCCTAATCAGACATGAAGATGTGGAGTCAAACTGTGGAGGTGCATGAAGTGGCAGGAAATGGCAAGGAACTATTATAGGGAATAGAATTGTAGGAACAACTAAAGACGGTAATAATAATTATGATTATTAGTTGAGAAAAACAACAATGATAACGTTTGAACGTTTAAGTCAGTGGTTCTCAAACTGGGGTCCACGAAGCCGTTTAGAGGGCTGCGTAGTACATTGAATTGTACTAAATGAATGTAATAAACAAAAAAAATACATTTTTAAGTTACCTTCCTTTTAAGTTTACTATAATAATATTAAAAATGAATTCACACGTGTTCGAACTGGAGCAATCTCAAACCACCATTAAATTAAAGTATTTTGACTGGCAGGCCAGTGTCATAAAAGTTCAATATTTTTTTTCCTATGGGACCGTGAATCATTTTAAAAAAATCAGGGGACTGCTTCGCAATTTTTTGAAAAATGTGAATATGTGAAAAGCAAAATATTACTCCCTATAATTTTCTAAACTCTGGCTACCCCAAATTTAATGTTACGAAGTAAACATGATAATAGAGAGAAATGACTGAAAGATACACATACCTTCTCTTCCTACAATACAAAAAACACAGGAGTGAAATGATTAAGAAACCGACTCCGCCGACAATTGCAGCAATCTGAGATAATTCCTCATCTGATTTATTGTCGCTGGGAATCTCAAATGTTTTCCAGCTCGTCCACAATCCTTCGCCAGCTAAGGTAACTGGCATCACTCTACCACGATATGCGCCCGAAGGAAGTGTTAACGGTGCTGGATAACTCCCACCATTTCTGATGTAACTTGAAACTGGATAACAATAGTCTTCGTAATGAGAATATTCCTGTTACAAAAACGGATCAGTCAGTAACAGAAGAGAGTGTAATTTGAATTTCAAAAGTTCGTACTGCAATGTCATATTTCCTGGTGATACAATACAGACTGGAATCAGAAAAACACTTTTTTAATCTATAACTCTGACTCCCATTCTACAACAGTGACCCCAAATCAGGTTTAAAAGCTTTACATTAATGTTATATTGCGACTTCAAAAGGCATTTTTGCACCCTACCAAATATCTAGAAAATTAAGCCTATGACAAAACAAGGGGTGAATTTGCGCTTTTGCCAAAATTATTCAAGGACTCCTATTTAAAATAGGGCTGTAAGTCTAAAATTATTATGGTATACCAATTTGTACTGTACCTTTGACCTCTGATTTGAATCCTTCATTTCAAACTGAACTTTGTAAAATTTAATGTAGCCATTGGGGTTAGTTGGTGGAATCCATCTCAGACCAGGCTGTAAAAGAAGGAACGAACTTGAATTTAAGACAATGGACATTGACCTCATGACAGAGCTACCAATTGCCGCTCTAGAAGCAATCGCTGCAGGGATAAATATTCTTTATTGGAATATTCATTGCATGGAACAATAAAATATATATTACATTTTATTCTATCACTACTTTTATATCTCTATAGTGGACTTATATATAGTGGCTTTCCATATTGAAACCTCCAAGTTTCATAATAACAATCAAACGATAAAACTTGCATGTACTTTCAAACCAAGGCTGAATTGGATGGAATGAATATAGTGCGTTACTTATAAAGTTGGTCTCCCTAAATTCAGCAATTGAGTTAGAATGTATTAAGCAGTAGCGGACAGGGATTCAATACCAGCCCGGGCAACCATGACCTATCAGCCATTCAGTCTTTAACATGCAGTGCAGCCAAGAAGTTGGCTATAGCTTACACTTTTCAATATTAATAATGCGGTGTCAGGGGCAACCTTTTGATACCGGTATATAGGGGGGAAACTATGGGTATGGCAATAGCAGATTTACATAACCTAAAAAAATATTTTTTTATCTAGCCCACAGGTCATTGTCTAAATTCCTCAAGACCAGTCTGCCCCTGGCATTAGGTCGCTTTTTGTTGAACATGATTTAGCTTTGGGTTGAAAATTGGGCACCAAGTATTTCGACTTGGAGATTATCACCCCCTTACAGCTTAATCAAATTGCATAAGATGAAATAATCTTAGTAGTAGTAATTATGTCATAATATTCAATGAATAATACAATCTTTCGATCTTCATGCTATGATATTTCGCTTGCCAATATGATGTAATAAATGGAATAACGTTACTATTATCTGTTGGGAATGTTATTCGATGAATAAAAGAATTCCAGGCCCCACTAAGGTACTTAGTACCGCTCTCTTTACACCCACCATTTTTATTATTCGGGAACGGTCATAAATAGCATTATTTGTAAGAATACGGAACCCCTGAAATGAAATGAGAAAGAAATAGAAATGAGCTAAAGCAAGGTAGCGTCATTCTGTTTACATGTTCATGGAAATTAAAATAGCATAAGTAAATGGGTAAGAAGTATATACCATCGCTGATTACTTCATAGAACTTACCAGTAGACGAGAGCCAGATCTTGTCCTGACATTCAGAGCGGTTCTATTGAACGATCCAGGAGGTATTTTATCGGCAGTAATTAATTTGGAAGTTCGTTTGGCTGTTATCGATTCAATACTGCACTTCTCGGATGTTGTGCTGCTCAATGAGGAGTTAGCAGCTTTTATAGAGTCAAGATTACACACGAGTACATGGATCTCATACTCCGAGAAATGATTCAAACTGTAACAAATAGTTTGTTTAAATATGCTTACTGAAGATTGCAATCGAGAGTTATATTAGGGGGGACCACAATAGAGCTTTCTCCCAAGCTAACACTCCCTTAATAAATGGAGAATCAGATCAACAGTAGTTTTTCAGCCTTGGTGCTTCATGCCAAATCTATGCTAAAATTATATAAGTACAGTGGACCATTAGAAGTCCATTAAACAGTTTGCTGCTAGGACAACTTTAATCTCGATGAAACTATTCGAAGAAAATCTAGTTTGAAAATCTCGCTGCTGAATCATTTCTCTTCGGTTGAGTAAGCATCTCTCAAATTTTGTCTAGTTTTCCAAGTGTTCATTGCGATTTCTATAGGTTATTTTCTTAGTTGGTTAGTTAAATTTTATCGAAAATAGTAGGAGAAACTTATTCTAATTATTCCTATAAGTTGGAAATTATAATTAATATATTTATAATTCTTACCCAGTAAGAATTATGCTTGAAATGTTAGTTGTAATGGAATGCCACATATAACGGGTGTCTTGATCTAGCACAGCAGGAGATACACTGACTTCCCCCATAACATCTGGAGAATCCGTTGTATCTGTAAAAGTAACTGCTGATTTCGAAGTTCATGGACGAGTATCATTATATATATTAATATGCTTGTTTGTCTTGAAACAACGCCATTTCTCGACAGATCTCTACCACACTGGCGTCCAGTTGCATCCTGGAATAATGCATGTACGGAATAAAAACGGGTCAATTTCAGCGATGGGAGATATTATCCTACTTGGTAGTACCTTAGTGACCAAAATAATATTCAGGATATATACCTATAGAATTTTCTTATTTGCTTACTATTACTTTCCATCTAGAGGGAAAGGTAACTATTGCATATATTCATTACAGATTATTGCAAATTTACTTAAGATTCCAATCATATTAATAGTAAAATTTCATAACAGTCAAAAAATTGTTACAATCAAATTTCTGTATTGTTGATTCTCAATTTACATTTGATATTTTTATGTTGATTTTCTCCACGGTATGATTTCCTCCCATGGGATCCTCTGGTCCGAGAATCACTGTCTTAAAGCTAATTACTACCTAAAGCTGGAGACTACTTTTCAGGTACTGTATTATTTTTAAAAACCAACTTTCATACTCACAAGCTTCAGTACTGCTGATCATCGTTGTAATCCGATTTTCTAACATCACATAAGTATCATTGTATGTATCATTCCCACTATGAATGGAAAAAAATCAACATTACTGAAGAATATCTAATATAATTATTGTTCAAAATTCTTACTACCAGAATAGGGGAGGAGGAATGCCAATCTATAAATCTCTTTACAAATAAAAGCCATATGAGCTTTGTATGAGTTTTTAATTTCAAAATTTAATTGTAATTTTTGTGTGGTCATGGTTGGTTGATGTAACCTACCAGGGAAAATATGGCAATGATATGCTAAAACAAAATTTGAGATCACTGTACGGTTATAAAGTTCAATACAATGCCAAACTTTGACATTCATATATTGACTATAATAGAAAAGGTTAATTCTAGTGCATAACAGACCTCTCTTCTGAGCCAAAATCCGATTCCAGAGAACGTT
>QXVX01001010.1:6096-21558 GCA_013436065.1 Halocynthia aurantium | reverse complement strand
AATACAATACAAAAGTATGCACTTTGATTTTGATCCCTTACCATATGTCAGAGTGTTGGCTGATTTTCCATTGCCATTAACTGCAGTGAGGCATGGGGCTTTAGGATTGGCTGTGCCGCATCTGCAAACAAGCAAGCTTAATGAAAAAATGTTATACCAATATCCTACAGCTTACTGTTGCGAACAAAACTACGGCAAAATCATTAAAGAGGAATATAACAATTACCTATGAATCGCAGCTTCTATCGAATGGGGTAAATTTGATTGTCCCGATACAGATTCACCTTTGGTAAGGGTGCTGACAGGGCCCCCTGGCTTGGGGGCATCCGGATCAACTGCAATCGCTTCCAAGTCATCCTAATAAAGGTTAATTAAACGTTTTACATCATTGACTTAGGAGAAAAATCCATAATTATGTACATACATGATGTAATCCCCTACATTAGCATGATTAATATATCGTCTCGTGCATATGCTAGATTAATTGAATGTTCTAATCAATAAAAGGTATTGTAATTTATCATAGCTCAGAATTTCCGGATTTTAAAATAAATTACCTTATATCATTTACAATTTGCAATAATACTGTAATTTGGTATCTATAACCTCACCAACTCATCAATATCAAAACAGCAGAGTCCTAAAATGATTCCTCTATTAATCCTATTTTACTGTATTGTATAAATAGGAGTTGCACAACAGTCAAGCACATAAAATTATTCCAGAATTATGCAAAAAGTATTGTATAAATCTAATTATCGTCATGTTACTTCACAATATATTTTACCAAGCCAACTTATTTGAAACTTGGTTAATATGTATTCTGTATATATATATATATATATTACTATTGCACTCCAATAAAGACTGCTTTTGATAAAATGAAAGAAGCACAATTACCTGATCGTCCTGGAAGTACTCTATCAAAGGCTTCTTCTTCGGTCTCTGTAAATTCAAAAATATCTGGTTACAAAAAGCGATTTAATTTAACAGTAGACATGGCAGTGTAGCGGCTTGCAAAGGTATGAGGAGATGATGGGATGCATACAAAGGTATGAGACAAAGAGTTTAATGTAGCCTGTTTTAATTGAACAAGGAATGTTATGAAGCATAAGCAAACTTAAACCATACATGAGCTAGAGAATAGTCCTTGAAGTTTGAAGACCTCAAAAAAGTGAAAATTAATACACTACTGGAAGTTATATTAATATTTCCGTGTGCAAAATAGGAAGAGAGTCTAAAAGGAATATTGTGATGATGCTTTACACTGAATTTAAAAGCGGAGTCAATAAGCCGAAGGCTACTGGAATACTCCATTGTTATGCGGAACGAAATTCATCATATACGGGATGAATGAAATGTCACAAGGTTATGCAGACAGTTCCTATTTGAAAATTACACTCTAGGTCACATGCCAGCTTATATACTTTGCGTCATCAGAAAATACAATACGTTAAGCATACTAGAATAATTTTATAGGATGAGACAACTTTTCTAGAAATTTTATTTAACAATAGTTCCTAAACATTTATTCTTGCAAACAATCAGTGGTTGACATGTTTGCCTATGAGCTGACCAATTACAGTATTCTTTCTTAAAACCTCTTGACAACTGCTCTCCCAGTGTCTGAAGATTTAAAACAGATGAGATGGGTAAAAGAATGGAGAGGGAGTGAGGAAATAATATAGGAGAAGGCAAAGAAAAAATTATAATTGATTTGGGTGTGCAAAGGAACCTGCAATCGTTGTGCTAAATTTGAAACATTTATTCTCGAAAGCCTGTGATTTTCTTGTCTCGGATTTTCAGCATGTTCTTCGTCCACCTCCTAACAAAAGCGGTAACGTCGAGTAACTTTAAACAAAACTAGGTGCTGATAGCACGGCACTGGAAAATTTCCCGGCGTCTTTCGGTTAGGTTTTGAGAACCAATTAGATTGATTTTGTTGAAAAGCAAATAGCACATTGATTGATAACTGAAGCGGCAAAGCGATAAAAATCAAAACACCTAAAGAATTAGAGTAAAATTTTACCTTGAGGGTGTTGAGTAACTGTTGTATTTTAGCTGAAACTTTAGTGACGGCTAAGGCTCCTGAGTGAAAGAAGTAGTCATTAAATGCATTTGTCTACTAAAGCATGTAAAAAAGATTTACTATAATACAAAAGTAATTTAATAAACCAATGTGAAGGGGGCTAGTGAAGTAGCTAGATTCTCAATTAGTGACCTTAAAGACTAACAACCAAGAAATACAAACGTGAGGTACAAAAATTCGAGAGTTGGATTAAAATTAGTCTTCGATTTTCAGTTTCATACATAGAATGAAAAATTCAATTTGATTTCTAGTTTTATTAGTAGTGTCCTAATAAAAAGTAGAAATCACCAGACTAATTAGAAGTATATGATTACTGAGTATACTATATTAAGTAACATGGCTGACCTTCTTCCTCATCATCCATGCTGGATAAGGATGGTCTTCCGTAACTCGTATTATCTGACTTGCCGATGGATGACGAATTTTTTATCTGATCGTTTACGAATGAAGATCCTGTGTTGCCTGTTCTTGTGCTTTTTTGTATTTGTTCCAGAGATTTACCTATAGATGAGGCATTATCTGGGTGCTGCATGCTGGCCGTAATGTTTGCAACATCTGGCGGTAAATTCTGGGAAGTTGGTCTGCTACCTGTAGTCAATTCAAATCGAAATCATAGTCAAATAAAATGAAAAGTAACTCTTTCTTAAATTTCGATTTAACAATTATTATTGTCAGTACCTGATAAGATCTGTGGCATGATGTCGGCTAGTTTCTTTGTTAGTGGAGTGGGCGGTCCACCTGAACGTTGTTCCCAGGCGAATGGTTTATGACCTTGGCCTTTATTCGAGATGGTGATTTGGCCACCTGACGTTGAGTGCTGGATAACTCGAGCTCTGCCGTCCACTGTCGTTTCGTCACTGGAGGATGTGGATTTTGATGAGGAAGTTCGCTTAAGGTGCTGTGAAAAAATCATTTAACTAATTACACACTATTATTGATTATTAGTGCTATTACATAGATTAAATAACGCAATTCATGAAACAAAAAATTCAAACATGTTATCATATAAACTAGAGATAGTGCCATATGAAGCATGAATATCTACAAGCACCACACCTTTTTCATTTCATATGAGTTGACTCTTGGAAGTTTTATTGCATTCTCGCCCTGCATACGAACTTTGGGAACCGGGGAGGGGTTTGCGCTACGGCTGCTGAGATCTGAGGAAGAATCATCCGTTTTTCTCTGAAGAGACATGTCCAATCTGTCTCCACCCCCGGATAAATCGGTGTCATCATCTATGCCAGCAAATAACAAGTAGAACTTGATATGAAAAAAGAAACGAGTAACATGCACAGAGAATCATTTTAGGATGACCATACCAGAGCTATCGTCACTTCCTCCTAAATTGCCACGGATCAAAAGCGACCTTCTCTTTAAACCATGGGGGAGAACGGGCACTCGTTTCGACTTATGTTTTGCTAGAGCTTGCTGCACTGCTTCAGAATGTGCGTCTAAAGAATGAATTATTATGAATGTAGATCTGCAGACCCTCCAATTATTAAATACAAATGAGTTACTGAAATAATAATACAAATATTCAAGGGGAAAATTACTTAATGAAGTCTGTGAACAAAAAATGACATGGATAAGGCCAGAAAACTAGAAAATATTTAATAGCAATGAGGATTTAAAATGGTAGGACAGAAACCTGATCGGTAACGATCGTCTCGTCTTGACTGCTTGTTTTTCTTCAGATTTCTTTTTAATTTCTTCTGGTTAGCTTTCTCGTATTGCTGCTTGTCAGAACTCTTCTTATCATTCTGTGACGACTTCGACGCCACTCCGCTCGACGGCATAACTTTCACAGCTGAGAAGGAAGGAAATACCGGAGTGAATTGTCAATAACTATGCTTGAATAGATACAGGGACCCCTCGACAAACACTGATTGTACAAATAATGAAGTTTTTCACAGGATAAATACTAAAGGGATAATCTGGAGGCTAGCCTAGAATATTAAAAACCTTTAAGTAAAATCAAACCATGATATTACAATACAGTTTGAGATCGAGTTAATATCCTGGTAACACCAGACACACCAAAGCTAACTATGACTGCATGTAGCTGTACAGAGGAAAATACTCCCATATTAAACCAAACAATTATCGGAAAGAAAGCAAGTCACCAAATGGTGGTTCTGCCTGTAAATTGGTTTTCTATATATTGGTGGCTAAATTAACTTGTTGACTAACAACGGTTTCCACCCGATTTCACAAAATTTTACATGGCAGGAAATCACCATTTGGGAAAAACACAATGAACCTAATGTTTAATGGGAAAATTAAAGACAGTATAGTATTCAATGTAGTTTTTGCCACTGCTATATTACTGCTAATTATTTCCGCTGTTCGTGAGTATCCTCTGTTCAATAGAAAATCAAGAACACTGAAATGAATAACCGACTGTACTATTGACCAGAGCTACTTCACAATCCTTCCAATTACTGTTCTTTGCTAACTGAATAAAGTCAAAGAGCTAGAGTATGAAGAACTTGGTTTGCGAGAGAATTTGCTACAGGGAGAAAATTTTATGAGGAAATCTTATTACAGCTCGAGTGTGAGAAATACTCAAGGGATGGACACAGTAGGCACTTCAGAGAATGACCTTGGCGTGAGTCCAAGGGAAGGAGATGAGGCAAAATAAATTTGGGATTAAAGCGGTATATGAAACCAACAGTAGAGAGTGCATACAGAGGTGAATTTGTAGTGACAGCAGAACAATAGAACACAGTAGATTTTCCTGGTGACAGTACAAAGACATGGGGGACAGCACAAAGAAGTTATTATTCTAGAAACTGGAACACAAGCCGCATGTTCATGTCAGTCAGTCCAGAACTCAGAATGAAATAAGTGACAAAAAGACATCTCACTACTAGAAGTGTCACTCTGTCAACAACCAATGATTAGATTTGATGTGATGTTTAGAATTCTAATAGGATATTATATTGATTATGTCAACAACATATCGATAATGATATATCCAATATAACAGAACAATACTTACCGAAGGTATAATGTACACTGTACAACAGTGGGGAAGATTTCACATCATGATATTTTATTACGCATATATATTAGATGTACCCAAAGTACCCAATAACTGTTTACCTAACTTTTCTAATAGCATGAAGTAAAAATGTTTACCTGGACTAAAACAGAACACTACATTAGGTGCAAACAAATATTACATGGTTGTAACACATTAAAATGTATTGATCACACATCATACAACCTTTTTGCTTTCTGTTCTGTGAGTATTTTTTAATTTTAAGCTGTTTACTGATAAAGAATATAATTCTCAACATCTGCTGCATTCAAACACACTTAAATTCAGTCAACCACTCTGGCAAAACTTACAAGTACATCTCAATATTCATATTTCACGATCAACAGGCTGTACAATGTACTTGGATAACAAACAGATACCAGTACTGCTCTATCAATATAAAAAAGGGTTACCTTGCAATACTTCTTACGAGATTCATGTTCACAAAACCTACGATCCACTTTAACGCAAAGATAGGCTAAACGTAGACAAACCTATCCACGATCGTTGACTACAGAAAACAGAACGATGAACGCCTGACAACGACCGACAACGTACTTCACCTGTCCATACGGCAATCCAAATTGAAGGCGATAATTACTTCTACGGGCCTTTGGGACCTGTCATTTCCCAAATGCGAGGCAACGTCTGAAACGTTTTATTGAATCTTATGTTCAAATAAAGAGCCGTCGATCGATACGAGACGTACCGTTCCAACGACACGGAGACTCTACACACAGATTTCTTATTTTAACTTTCACACAGATCGCCCATGGCCTTGCAGTCGGGTTAAAAAATATCGTAATCCGTCCGTAATACACACACGAACAAATATTGGAATCTCGGATCCGCGCAGGCCTGGGTTTACTTAAAATACTGTACAAGGAAATTTCTCGATATAGAAAAGATATTACAATAACTATCATGGTTTCCTCTGTACAAATAAATATATGAAGGAGCTTAACAAGAGTTTTAGTGAAAAGTGTGCAAGTATGTCTTTTGAGTCTTGACTTCAGTTACCGCAAGTTTGTCACGATTTTATAATTGCGTGGTTAAGATCGGAAATAAGGCAATCCGAGCAAATAGAAGTTCGCCAATAGTGACATATCAAATATGGTATGTTGGAATAATTCTCAACCACGACCTCAGCACTTTGGCCGTACAAGATGATGATATCATCCAACAATAACTTCTTGCCTGCTAGGACGCGGTATAAATAGATACTTACTAAAAACACCTACGCCGTACTTGCCGACTTGAACTCAACATTACAATACAGTAAACAGTTTTACTACAACCTCCATTCAAACGATTTTTTAGGGGAAATTTCAGTCACATGACATTTAATAGTACATGGCTTGTACTTGCTTGATTGGAAATTTAACGTCGACGATATGACGATATACACTACCACACCCATATTTGTTGATTCACGAATTCATCCTTTCTTGAACCGCAACTTTCACAATGCAGTCGATTGCAATCAAACACGAATTCAGTTAATTAACATGACAACAATCGCGATTCCCAGGGGCCAAATTAAATTGAAAAATTTAAATGAAATGTAAATGTATTACTGTACAGGGAAAGAGAGAGAGAGGGAGTTATTCTACGTTTAAAGAAGGGATAAAGCATGATTGATTATCGTTCTATAATCGTCATTAACATAATATACTGTGCAGTTGCAGCCGCTAGTCTCCGTTGCAGCCTCTAGTGAAACTAAAACGATTAAACAAAACCGAAAACTACTCTACAATGACTAATACTATTATTACTGAGCTGTTTGGTAGTCACAAGTTTTCAAGAAGCTTCCTCCCGTGTTGACATAGACATTGAATTCATTCCTGTTTTAATTTAATATACCGTAAAATAGTAATACTATTATTGGTCACGTCGATTAGCGATTCTTTTGTTCCCTAGCCCTCCCTTGTTACCATAAGCCTGGATTATCCGACAGAGTAGAACTTCCCAGCGCATATTTTGGCGCTCCGCACAGCTGGGGGTTAAGGAATAGGATAAACAAGGACGATTGAACAGTAGGATGGGAAGCATCGAAAGTCAAATTAGATTTAAAAGAATAGACAAGAATTTCTTCGCACACTTCACATGACTCATTATAACTTGAGCCGACAAAATAACTATTGGCGTTTAGTAAAACGCATGTTGGCTGAGAGCAATATCGGGTTTTGAGCCCAGTTGCTAACAGGTTATTAAATGGGCCACTGAATCATTGCATAATAATATTCAGTGAATGCTTTTAAATTCATTACAAGCTCGAACGTGTTGGGTTCACTTGATGGTTTACCTTCAAGTGTATTTTATTGTAAGTCTAAGAAATGTCATTTTCGACTGAGCCATGCACAACTTCAAAAAGAAAGTGGGGCATTGTTTTCAAAAATCAATTTGAGAAGAATGTTTTGACTTTGTCGCAGCACTTTGCTGCGGGAAAAGGTGCATATCGTGAGTGCTGAGGCGTTGATCCTCTACTCGAGTAGGAGGGCGGTAAAAACATTTAATTGTGGAGAGAGCGCGATAAAGACCTCGAGAGCTAGGTAAACACTTGGCACGACATGCCCCAGTTTACATTGCTGATTAGAGAAGGAAACAATCCTAGCGACCCAAATATCGGTGGAAATAGAATGTGCCCTGAGTGAACAATAAAAAACGCATCGTAGAGATCACCTACTTCCTATAAGCAGCTATTTGGCGCAGATTGTGAGTCATTGTCAAGTACTGACTCGATAGTAGCAATTATTTGCTACGAAATATTTCTAATTGCCGCTATAATACGGTTTGAATTGTTCCATAATGGGTACTTAACCAAGACTATTCTACTGGTGGTCATAACTCAAATAGGAGTTTTGAAGAATTAGAGCCATGTCTCACCATCTACTTCAAAGATCCGCATATTTTCCACAAGAACAAGCCGACTGTAAATTCATACCCGTGAAGTTAACAGAAAACATAACGAAAAGGCGGCCTATATGGACGACATCAATTATTTAGTGTGGTTACAATGCAATATGCATTCGAATAACAAACAGATAATGATGGTCTGTCTGTGCTGAAATATTAAGTACTGGACTGCATCTAGAAAAACGTTCAGAAGCATGAAATAATAATTTCGATAGTTTGTGATCGATAATCGATTTTTTTGCATTGCAATTCCACAGCAGTTTCAGAGAAGTCACTGCTACTTTTATGGAGGAATTCGTTGAAGTACATACAACGGCATTGAGAACTCGTGCATATGGAGTGTGTATACATCAACAAAAGTAAATCTCATCACTTAAACAGATCATCCTGAATAAATCGGTTTAGCGTTTGTTGAGTGGCATAGCGAGAGAAACCCTCCATTAACTGGTAATAACATTAAACAGATCAAGGGATTGCAACAGTTGAAATTCAAACCCGATTGCAACAACAAGAGAGGATTATTAGCGCGCTCAACCGATCGGAAACGAAGTTAAATGAACCTTGCAATAAATGTCGTCTAGCGAATCGGAAAGGGAGTGAGATTTGACAACTTAAATTTCCCCTAAGAGTAGATAATCTTCCTTGGACGCCGTTTCGCTTGTCCGCGAAGGATTATGCCCACCTACCGCGTTGTTTCGCGTATTTATGCTCGCGAAAGAGCATGATACGTGATATGAATAGCAAAATCCTAACATTCAAGCCACATATTAGTTCGCGCCCACGCACTATGCTCGCCTCTATACAGAAAAGTAGATGGATGTGGTTTGCAGCTTATTATACGATTTACAAATAACAACGAGAAAACCAACGCGGGATATTCCGTGTGCTTTTTCACTCCAGGCCATATCCGATTTATTTTTACTTTCTTTAAAAACGACGAACGAATCCAGAAGCGAAAGCAATATTACCAAATCACGTAACGAAAGCTTTAAATGATATTAGCAACAATAAATCGAAAAGTATTATCGAATGCAAAGCTCTATGGCTATGCCGATCGATCACTCATTAAGCATTCCAACATGCACTACGAATTTCGAGCTTATCTTGACGAAGGAAGCCACAGATAGGGCGTAACTGCTAGCTTGTTGCTTATTCGGTTCGATTTTATAAAAGAGTTTCTGAAAACTGATACAAGCTTTCAGAAATACTGAAATGCATTGAACTTTATGCTTTCGGTCGGTCTTTAATAGAAGGACATATTGACGCTTAGCACGAAAATGACTCAAATCTACAGTAAAATATGTGTATGAATTTATGGGATGTTTCTACTTAAGTCGTGACAAATATGTAAGAACAATATGTACTGTAATAACTGTACGAAGCTTATCGAGAAATTATGATTAGCGAACAACCGTCCGCTTGAAAATTTTCAAATTTCTGAAATACCCCTATCGTATACACCTATACTTCTACCAATCGATGGCAGTTTCCCCTCTCATTACTACATTAATATGGCCAGAAACATCGCATTTAACAACCAGAGTGACCCACGACATGTATGCAACGTGCAGACTAACGGAAGTAGTCAAATGGGCGAGAATGCCTACAATGTTATGAATTTCAAATTCATTAGCCAAATTAGCTCGACAATCAGTACGAATCGTAAAGTTCGAATTTTCCGCTACACAAATTACGTAATTGGTTAACTATAGCCCTGCTCTAAATCATGTGATGCCGAGAGAAAGTCTTCAGATAATATAAAATAACTAGTAACAAGTATCTATAAGGCCGACATAGCTTATCAGCAAAAATCACATAACAAGAATATCTTCATCTAGCACTTGGAAATGCAGGCAGCAGCGGCATTACGTCATAAAAAATATAAACCATGATTGAAGACTATTCTACAAACACTATATGAAAATCGGGATTATATAAGTTAGGGTATAGTCGAATGACCATACACGATCAAAAACCACTTAGTGTATACAAAAGTAATGGAATATCTAGTTTCATACAAGTACCAAATTTGATATCTACACGTGCAGACGTATGAAAAGGCAATTGCCTATTTACCTTGGCGAATTGCCCTAATTATTTAATTGGCCTATCGCTGGAAAGTAATGATGTTGTACGTCGAATAAAAAATGTTAATTTCTAACCAATTACCTGTCCATCCATTCGAAAATGCCCGCTATATAAAATCCATTACGGAAAAAGTGCACTTAACAGTAAACGGTCGTTCAATATGCCTGTATAATCCATAAACAAGTTGCAAAGGATATACAATGCAAGGCATTGTACGACACTAAGAGATAAGAGTAGCCTAGCAAAATATTTCCGATAACGTTGTAAGGCGAGCAGTGATACCTACCTTCCTATTAATGAGTAAATAATACACCCCTAAGATGTACATCAATAAATACGATACTGAAGGTTCCATGTTGGAAAAATTCGGTACATGAATACTATGGCGGGTGATCCCGAAAATTTGGGACGAATTGTCCCATTACCATAATGTGGAACAGTTCGAAACTACTGTAAAGCTAATTTCAAGTGTGCTTATTCTTCATTACTCACGTTGTTGTGCATGTAAGGAGTACGGTTCCAGGAGTCGATTTCTCTTTTTGTCATAGCCCTTTTGCGTGATGTCCCCTTTCGAAACAAAAAAAAAATACTCAGCCACGCTATTATGCAAAGCAGCTAATATGAAGGTTATTGATTAGTCGGCTTTATGCTTCGTGCATGCCAGCTGACGCAATCAGAATTTGCAGTACTGCGTTACCCCCTTGTTCGTTTAATTTAGACTCGTTGTAATGCATAACGTTGCTCAGAACTACAACAAAAAAACGCAGCGACTAAAAATCAATTTCGACCGTTACAAAATACATCGTATCGATCTAGTTTTCGTGAAATTCTTGACCAGAGCGCATGACAACCGAAGACGACTACCATTCATCACGTGTTCGGGCAAGTCGTTGCATGATTCGTCCTTCATTTGAAGTACGTGATTAGTTATCATCAATTTGGTTTGAAAACCGAATTAGGGTCATTGCAAAGTGCCGCTTAATTGATTGCAGGCGAAAAATAATCGCAGTACCTAGCGGATTCAGCCACTCCGCCCTCGGCAACTGTTTATGAACATGTCAAAAATTATTGATCACGCTCCCAACCACGGCAGCGGTTTCGAAAGAACATTTCAATCTCCTTATTAGGAAAAGCAAAGTTCAATTTCAAACCAATGACATTTGTTATCAGCAAAAAGTCATTTGGCTGAAATTGATTTTGAGCGATGTATAATAGGCGCAGTCCTCGGAAAGACGAAAGCTTGAGGTAACCCAATACGTCGATTATTATATAGATTACAATGTATCAATGCATACGAGGGATGAAACGTAATATGATATGCCCTACTAGCAATACACTCCATGTAAAGTGGTGTGGAGCCAGCTATCCTAGGACAGCAATAACATTACAGTAGAATGGAGGTCATACAACTCTGAGCTGGCTGCGACTCAAAATATAGCAATGGGAACAGAGTTGCCTTGAAAATTAAGATGCCAATCAATGTTTAAAAAAAAGCTAAAATATTTCATGCTCTGTATGTAATCCTATAAAAAACATGCCACCAAATGAATTTTATGCCACCAATTCCAAAAAGGGTGCAATTTTTTAAGGCTGGTGGCAATTCTGGATAATGATCAAGAATCAATAACCATATAAACTTATATAACTACCAGTAATCAACCATAGTTTTGGACCTTTAGATGACGTATTACAAAAAGCTTCAATCGTCACATATTCATCAAAATACAATTTGTTTAGAATAATTTTAATATACATAGAGTCATAGACAGTATATAGTTTTATGATACACCACCAATGTGAAACTGGGAATTACTTTATATATAAAATAAAGCACGAAAAGAACTAAATAAATGTGTGACCAGAAAAATACCATCCCGTATAAATCCTTTTTAAGTCAAGATATTCAACAATGACTTTAGTTCCACTAAACATAATTATGAAACAGAGTAGAAGTACTCAGATTTGACAAACAATGAGGCACAAAAAGCACGCTTTGTCTCTCAACAATTACAACAGTAGTGGCTGTTTTACTTTCTTGAGAGTTCTTTGTAATTCGGTGCTGGCTGTACAGCCCTTAATAACACGTTTAAGACACATGATTGAGAGCCTGTTACATACTTAACATCCGACCACCTGTCATTTCTAGCTTGAAATAACAGCTCATTTGTTAACGACTTTCGAATGAACAATGAGACAAAATTTAGAACTTGGCGAAATTGCCATCAAGCATCAATTACAATGGGTAATGTTGAATGATACCAATGGTAATAACTGGTTGTTTGAAAACTTTCACACGGCTTACCCTCAGACAACTCAAGGTCCAGTTCTGCAAGTTTGGCTCTGATTTCGAGCGGGAGAGTTGACATGTCCATGGTTGCGGCAAGCGATCGCTGTTTCCACTGTTATGAGTCTACTATTTCAAATTGAGAAGCCACGAAAACCATGCTCCTTGAAGAAGCACGTCTATATGTATCTTTGTGGCAGACCAGGATTTCTCAAATTCTTTATATTCAGGGAGCACGAAAGGCAATTACTTGAACTAAATTAGAACAGAACTGTAAATAATAAAAAGTCAAAACTGTTATTTGCTTTTCAGTGCTAAAGATGCACAATTGTCCTCAAATAGCCTCAAATACCTAAATTCTATTGTTACATTTTGAGTCTTCCATATGCTAGCAACAAACATAGCAACCTGATTCATGAAAGGGTTTGCATAACCTATGTGATAATAGTACTTCTGCAAAACTGTGAATTGCCACAAACTGCTAGCACTATAATTGGCTCATTACATCACAACGACTCTTCACTTATCTCAAAGCTACTTGAGCGTACTGGGTAAAACATGCGTGTGAACCTCAAGGATTTACCATATGTTAGGCCACTGATGCTTAACAGAATTCAATACAGTAGATTGAAGAATAAATTATATCGTGCAGGCATACCCAATGGTTATTCTGCTAAAACAACAAAAATATGCAAAGATCAGATCAGTTCAATTTCGTGAAGATTACCATCGATTTGGATAGTGTAAAATGCTACTTTCATCTCAATTGTACATAACACAATCACTAAGACAAAGTAAACAAACTACATTGGTCAGATATGACCAGTCAAGAACAAAATTATGTAGGTGGAGTCTCAATTTATTATTTTAATGCAATTGATTCTGAAACTTTTTATCTTATAATATCAAATTATGTATAGCAATACAATAAAGTTGCAAGCAATATTCACACCGGAATAAATGACATCTTTCACTGTCGTAATACTCTTAGAAATATCGATTCAACATATATGCCAATATATATATATGTGCCAGCAATACCATACCAACTTATTTAACATATATCTAGCACTACTACCTAAGCAACACACACTCATTTATAGAATTCCTTACTAATAAACCTTTATGCGGTCCTAGTACTATGATGACCGGGTGTGACTATCAGACTATATATATATATATATAGGCTTTAATCATCATAAATACTAAATAGACTGCCAAGTTTTAACAGATAATATTCTTTCCTATGCTAAAGATATGAACACACTAATTAATGCTTGTCCCAGATGATAGGCGAACAAAAATTTTGGCTTTATTGATCAAGTTGATGACGGTGTTTGGCAATCTAACCAACGTAAATAATCATACATAATTCAAGAGACCACGAGACGTGGTGTCGAACATTTCTGAGTAGCGTGCATACAATAAACCGTCCTACCTCCAGTATCATTCTACCTTGCGTATAAATGAAACATACGGTGAGAAATATACTGTTGTCATGTCTATTCTAGCTCAACCCAAAGCCTAATCTTTACGTATCTTCACGTTCAAACTCAAATTACCGAGGAAATCGTCATTCTCAGTAACTCATCTGTCTAGTGTACTTTAGTAGTCTAGGTGGTTTCCTATTCAAATCGAACAGACCAATCAAAGTAAGTTGAAAGTGTAAGTTATGTGTTTTGCTGATCCATGCATCATAGTCAAGCGCTACTAACAACAGAACAACAACGCAGCCTTTGTTCGCGCTTTGGTTCTTTAAATGGAAAGAAAAACGAAAAATTAAGTAATCGGTTTATTGCTCTGGTACATCACCTAACGACCGCATGAAGGCAGCAGAGGGTAAAATACTTTTGCTACCATTAGATAACGGTATTTGTCAGTAACGATAGATAAAATCATTTGTTTCTGAATATTTATATATAAAAATATCTTGAATGAGTTATAATACAGAACTCTAATAACTTTCAGGCAGACAAATAAACCAACCTGGATTCTCATAAATAAAAGCAATTGTAAAAGGTTAAAGTTTGACTGCGGGTATTCCCCAGTTTGTCAGTGAATTTTGACAGTGCTAATGTGGGGATAGAACTTTTGTAAAGTTTTTTAGTATACATATAGACAAATGTGTGACGAAAATACTCTAAAAGCATCACTGGATGCATATAAAATGCAGTTGGAGCAGGTGTGCCTTTTCTAGTTCATCATGAGCGTACCTATCACTCACATTGACGGATTTTTTGTGTACGACTAGGTGAACGTTGCTATCAACAACGGCGAAAATTCTCCGGATTTAGATGAACTCGTTCAACTTGAAGAAGACTTGAAGCAACTCATAAGCCTTACTGAGGAAAGCTTGTTATCTTTGCAAAAATCGAACTTGCTAGCTTTCATAGAAGGATGTCCAGATGATAGTGACGCTGTAAGTATTAATAATTGTTGTGGATCACTTCAATTACTTTAACAGCTGGTTGGTTTCTTGTACAAAAACAATATGCAGTGCTACCATACACTCTTGAACCTTCATAACATTATTGACATGAATCATGTGTAAGATAATAGTATTGGGTGCCTTAGATCGTACATTATAGGTATTTGAATAGAAATTATATACTATTTGTCAAATATGGCTGGATTTATTATGTTGTAATGCTACTAGGGTCAAGTCACATTTTATTATCATATTTCAGAACATATCATGCTCCTCCACCAGCAAAAATAATATAGAAAACAAAATGACAGATTTCTATTCAACGATAGAATCAGCAGGATGTTCAAGTAAGCTTGATAATAAGGTAAAAGATTCGGAATCAGAGCAGGAAATTGATACTGAAAAAACCCCAGATGACCAAGATGAGGAAGCAGTCGAAACTTCTGCCAATGACGAACTGAATGAGGATTTTTTAAACGACATCGAATCTCTTTCTGATATCAGTGGGATAAAGTGCCGAGCTCCATATCGCACCGAGTGGTCAGGAACTCAGTATCATAACGCAATGATAAATGGCCAGCCGTATGGAGGTGAACTTTTTAAACATTATC
>QXVX01001001.1:0-16358 GCA_013436065.1 Halocynthia aurantium | reverse complement strand
GTTGTGGTTAAAATGCGGCCCTTTTACCTTGGAAGTTGAGTACCTCTGCTATAGACCAATTCTTCAAGCGGCTCTTGTCAATGCAGTTAAAAAAATTTGGTTTGGTTAAAAATATTTTATCAATACATTGTTGAAGCACAACTCACCTGTGTTAACAAAGAAAACGCTTTATAACAACTTTTTAGCACATTCCACAGGTTGATTTGTGGATGGTAATTTCCACTGACACATAACAATAGTAACACATAACAAAAAATTGAATCTTCATTGTTCTTAAATATTTTTTAATAACTTTATTGCGGCCCTCTACAGAATTTAGGTTTAGAATTTGGCCCCGGTGCTAAGTGATGAGAACCACTGCTATAGACCATAATTTTTGCTGCTTGCGATTGCGTAATTGCAGGATGAAATGAATATGGCAAAGCCATAACTTGATCTTATTATTAATAAAGCATTTTCAGTAGCGGGTGAGGATTGAAATTTCACCGGAGGCAACTTTGTACATAGCATTGTTCTATATCGTGGGAATGAATCAAAGTACATATCTTATCACTTCCTATACACATGTAACAAGGGATATACTATGTTGCGTAGCGCTGTTTAGATCCCTCCTAACACTGACTATGTAGCAATAAGCACTCGGTATCTTAGTAGTAGAAAATAATTAACTTCAGTTGGGTTTCGACCATAAATTGGTTTTCCATAATAAACTACTAAATTCAAGATGAAGTCTAATCAGTTATAGAGATGTGGAGTCAGACTACACAAGACTTTGTAGCAAAAAGCACTGATCAGTTATATAGATGTGGAGTCAGACTGCACAGGTGCATAAAGATGCAAGGGAAGTGCAAAGAATTATAATCACTTAATCTTCTAACGGAGATGATGAACTACCAATTATATGTATTATGTAGTACTGTAGATATATAGTATTACTGTATATATCTTTGTGTGTATCGTAATGCGGGTATGAGAGGGTTAATATGGCGTTTATTCTTTTTATCTGTTTGTGAGAAATCTACAAATTACCATCGTTATTCATTGTCACACTGTGTTCGTAACGCAGACAAATTAAATTCCTGTGCAAGTCTTGACATGAGTTCTTCGTATTTGTTTGCGTTTCGTTAGCTATGACGTTATTACGACACGCTCCGACGTTACAATCATGGTTACGGTTTATTCTACATGACAAGGATGATGGTAAATGCGGCTATCGTCCGCTTATCGTCTGTAAACAAAACATAACAATCGTGTAAGTTTGAGAAATCGTCGAGTCGACCCGTATTCATAATTATCATTAGCCTTGTGTAGACGTGTTTATGCTGTCCATACAAAGTTGCCATCTGCATTCAATCAAGTGGTAAGAAAAGGTAATTTGCAAGGAAGGAGAAAAGAAACGAATGGTTAACCGACATTGGTGGTCCGGGTTCAGTTTAGTTTGCAAGTGGTTGAGTTTATCATTGTGGAGAGAATCCTGTATGCAGATCATATATCCATAGAAAGCAAGAGGAAAGGGTAGAGCAAGGGTTTATCTTTGGCATCTAGGTAGCATCCAGCTTTTCAAAACATTTGGAATCATAATAATTACATTCATGATGATATACACACATAACTATCACCCTGATCTACAAATGGAAATTTTTTTTGAAACGCTGCAATATGTTAGTTGTTATTAGCTGTATTTGGTGCGTTGATTTCAAATCTGGTGTCAGATTTTTTCCCATACGTCTATATTTTGAGATATTTGATTTTGAGATCAGCGCACCCGAATTACATAGAAACGGTTGTTAGTATATTTTGTAACATTTTCTTGTAGATCAGTGTTATCAATAATATACCCATGGTTAGCGAGTGTCACGTAAGCAGTATTGCCTTCCCTAGTATTATTGTTCACCCTCATACAACCCATGTACTGTACCCATCTCAGTAACATTATACATGATAACACACATCACTATTATCATTATTACAACCCAAGGTTATTTCCATGCTTTCTATTTGCTTGTATCTCATTTTTCATGACACCAACTTTTAATCATCTACTTTATCATGCCTTAAATACCGTGACATCAAACTCAAACAAACTCGAATCTCTATTTATTTTCTTTCTGTCTCAAACTTAGCGAAGCACACTGGTAAACAATGCCATTAATTTTATGTTCGATCAAATTTAAAGCTCTCTCTATGTTTTCACTGTTAATAAATGACCGGGACAAAGAAGGCTTTGCTTCGGAGATTGTTTTTGGTGAATAATGTTTAAATTCCATGTTTGTTTACAAAAGCGTGATCCCGTGACATAAGTTTACGGTGCAGAAGTGACAGCGAGCATGTGTTGCTTGCAAGCTGAGCTTCTCTGCCTGTCAAACAGTGTACCTATGTTTATATGATGCAGTGATAGAGGAACTAGAATTGATATTGGCATTTTAAAATTAGGTGTGGATTGTTTGAATTTTAATTTAATTTATGCATTTATAATCAGGAATGGAAATATTCCAATTGTATATATCAAGGCTGACATGGATGAACAAAGCATTTGGATTATATCACTCATTTTGTGATTGTAGCTTAAATTTTTATTGTCGAACTGAGATTGAATTTTGCTTTCGTCAGGGAGCATTGTACTCTCCATACATTGCACTTAGATGGCTTAGCCGTAGAAAGCGAAGGAGTAAGAGGGCACAAGATTAATAATGAATAAAATATTGCGCAACATTATATGCAGATCACAAAATTATTAAGAATAAGGTAAACTTTCTGTGATGTAGTAAATGTTACATAGATATATGTAAGCTCGTAGGCGTAGGAAGCAAGGGGGTGGAATAGGCCTTAAGATTTTCACAGATTAGTNGAACAAAGTACTTGGATTGTATCACTCATTCTGTAACTGTAACTTGAAATTTTATTGTTGAACTGAGATCGAATTTTGCCGTTGTCGCTATACATTGCACTTAGATCGCTTAGCCTTAGAATGCAAAGGAGCAAGAAGACACAAGATTAATTATGAATAAAATGTTGCGCGACATAATATACAGATCACAAAATTATTGAGAATAAGGTAAACTTTCTGTGATGTAGTCAATGTTACATAGATATATGTAAGCTCGTGGGTGTAGGAAGCAAAGGGGCGGAATAGGCCTTAAGATTTTCACAGATTAGTTTGCTTACTCTGTAAAAATTACTAAAATAATACTAAAACAAGTATTAACTTGTTCCTGATCAGTTTATCTCGTGCTGTTTCCGACCACACGTCAATATACTCTTAATCTTCCGGATTATCGGCAAACAAAAACGTTCGAAACGTTCTCCTTACGTAAGTGCATGTCCGATATACAGTAGATAGCTATAAATTGTGCGGGTATGCAAACACAGTCGCTATTCTTAGGGGAAGGACGTACTAACACATACTATTATTATTTTAATTCAATGAGTAAGATAACTACTACAAGTTCTAATTTAATTATCCTTTCTTCGTCTTCTCTGGTCATTTCAAAGTTCATGGGCAAATAGACGCTGTTCTGACTCGTTTAACTTTTAATTCCCAGATTTCCGGTTAGATAGGCCTAGGAATTGCGAAACAAATTAAAGAATCATTGTAATAACACTAAGGTCCGGTTTCAATGTTAATGATCCTCTATTTTTTGCATTTATAATTTCTGTAGGAAGTCAATAAATCATATTCAGCATTAAATAAAGTAAACAATTTTTACTTAAGGCATGTTTCCACAAGCCATTAATAAATGTCAAATATTTCTAGCTTTCATGCAGATTCCTTTTTAAGCTAAAGGTTAAAAATGAGTCAACGGTATTTTTACCAAGCACCAGCAAAGACAGGCGCTGCCTGTGAAGGACGTAGCATAAGCATTCCATTAAAAATTGAAAAGGGAATTTTTACCTGGCCTCTAGAAAGTTTTAAAGCATTCCCAGGGCGTGCCCGGGTTCCTTTTTTTGAAAATAATGCTACTGCGACTTGTGCCAGTCAGTTGTTCTTAACTTGGGGTACGTGGACCTCTGTTTTTCATTTTTTGCTTTTTTATCGTGATTGCTTGTACTTGGTTAGCAGGTGGTCGGTGATGCGTAAAAATATTATTATAATAACTTGAATTTTCGGATTCATTTTGAATTAAATTACTAATTACTGTTTATAGCCGTAACATTATATCACCATTGCCTTGAAAGAAGCGCTACACTTAATGTAACGTTCCAATCCCATCGTAATTGTTTGTTAATTTTCGCTTAGTTTTGATTTTTTATCGTGAACGCTTCTTCTTCTCTTAATCTCATTTTCCATCAGATCGTTTCTCCTTTGCAAGTGATATGAGACCTAAACACATAAACAGTAAATATTTGTGTAAAGTTGTCACACGTTCCAACGAGATACTCCGATAAATTTCACCTCCTGGAAATAGGAAAAAGCCACAATAGAGTATATAATATGCTATTATGCAGTTAGATGTCACATACACTAGTTGCTCCCTACCTTTGAATGATGGATTGCTTTTCCAAGACGCGAGTTTAAGTGGCGTAGTGAGACTGTTCTTATAAGGTGTCGGGTTAGAGTTTGGCATTTTTTCGCTCTTTTTTTATTCGGGTTTCGAAAAATACTTTTGAAGAATTTGAGTTCACTTTTGTTGTGACATAAATTCTGGTTAGATTAGAGATAGCTAACGCGATAGTTTTAGCAGCAGGAGTTGTCTTTAGAAAGCTTATGAGATAATATTGCAGGTACATACCTGGCATTATGTTACGTTAATTTAACAACATTATAAAAAATGTGTCATGTCATCTTAGGGAAAGAGGGGGCATTCTAGCTGATTGTCCAACCAATGGTATGGGATTAATGGTGTTGAAAATACATACACACTGAACAATATGATATGTAATGAGTGAAATGGAAAACCTTAATTGTATTATTTAATTTATTATGTGCTTATTTATGTTCCAGCAGGACTGATAAAATTTGAGTTGAGTGATTTTGAGACCATCTATAGCAGGGGTGGGCAATTATTGAGACCTTGCAAGAGTTATTATACCTGTAAGAGCTTATGTGGTACAGTTAAAACCCATTCACGACCTGATATTAATTCACCAAGTTTTTTCTACAGTGATAAATGATGAGTACACAGCTCTGTGGTATTAAATAAACATTACATGATAGTTTGCTTTGAACCTAAATCTTGAATAGCGTATTGACGATCCATTATAATGCTTGTTTGAATGGGGAACGGTCTAATCTCTGCAGACCATCCTTTGTTTTGTCATCGTGACCAGATTGCTCATTTTCTATCGCCATAACTTCGGAATGAGCGTGAATATTTGTTTAAGGAGCATCTGACATGCGAGATATATTTGCTCTGTAATTACATAAAGGTGCTTCTGCTCACATAAGCTCTTGTTCCTGGTTACTCCGGTATTTGCTGCTATTAATATATTCTCTTTGTGGAAATAGTAATATACCGAAACCTGCATAAAGAGATAGAGGTTGTCAAGGCTGAAATTGTGTTAACACCAATTTAGTTGCCTGTGTTATTGACGGGTTCATTTTTGTTTATCCTGTCCCTACGTCATCCCACCCGTTCTATGTTCCACCTTTTATACTCCCCCACTTTGAACTGTTTCGCTCAAGTATTCTTTCGTCAACTCAGTCCCAAAGCAGAAAATATGACCATTGGTATTGGTTCTGTGATCACCAGTCGATAAATATCTTCATAAATTACCAGTCATAAAAGTCATAAATATCTTCTGCAATAGACTTCTGCAACCAGTTATTGACATAGTATGTCGTATTATTGCATATGCAGCTATCATTTTGTCTAATTTCACAGCCTTTATGAGATTTCTATCATTAGCGGAATAGTTAGAGAATTTTCGAATATTTTGTTTTGCTGTCCTGCTCTTCTAAATGCAATAATGCGAATCGTCACTGCAAATATTGAGCCTGCAAAAGGAAGTCATAACCGAAAGCAGGTGATAACATAGGTTGCGGGACATTTTAACATATATCCATGTCATTTTAAAATTCTTTAGACAGTTGTTTAAACTTTCCCGGTCAGAATTATCTGTTGCAGCTTATCATGGGAGGTATCATAGATGTATCATTCGCTATTATATCTTTCTAACCCAGTCATTCTCAACCTTTTCGTCCTGGCGGGCTCCTTTTGCCGCCCCAAAACATTTGCAGACCCCATCGCATTTTCAGTGTGTTTTGTATTCAGAAACGTGGTTCGGCCACTAGTTAATCGGAAATTTAGCAATCTGCAGTATATATCAGTTGGTCACAGAACATAACACCTAACCTTAAACTGCAAACATTTGTCTTCCCCTATCAACAAAAATATAGCAATAACGATGAAGCACCATCGGAACCTTTCCGCGGACCCCCAGAAAAAGCTTTGTGGACACATATACTCCACTATTATATTCTAAACATTAGTACATCTACAGTAGTTCATTACAGTAGTAGCCCAACCAATCAACATATCTTTTTTTTATTCTGCCAGGCCGTGATGTCATCAGTGCTTGTGGAAACCTCTGTCATCTCGGAGCTGAACTCTGCGTTGAACGACCTTGAGTTTTTTGCAAAAACTCAACCAGACGTGGAGCATATCGTATCGAAATTGAAGAGGTTGCTGAAGCCATATAATGTAAGTAGAATGCTGCAGAGATTTTGTCTATAGGACAAGTGAAATGTTTAGTTACAAATTATGCTCGAGGGATTTCAATTTCTTTTCATTAGATCAGTAAAATAGGTGTCTCATAACTTCATTATATTCTTATTTTATATTTTATTTAGAATGAAAATCTAAGGCCAAGTCAAGTTGTCTGGCTTCACGATTCACTCTCTAGCACCTCCGATGGTTCAGACGATGAAGACATTGTTCGTGGCAGTCGTATGAGTTTTAATAAGGTGGGTACAGATGGGTTTACTGTATTAAAAATATAAAATAAACAGCTAACATGGACAGCTTTTAAACTGTGATATTTTCTATGAAGCGTCTCATCAGCAGAAGAGCTGATTGGACCAATTCTGAGGGCAGCGTTTGGACAACGACAACTTCTGCGACTGGACTGCCTTCACAAGATCCTGGACCAATAAAATCAAAAAGAATTCCAAAACTGCAGAAGACACCAAAGTAGTTATTTTCGACCTTTATTGTGTACAGTAATCCCTCATCTATCGTAGGGGTTACGTTCTAGAACCCCCCCCCCCACGATAGGTGAAAATCAGCGAAGTAGAAACCACATTTATTCAAATATTTAAATGTATTATATATTCAAACGTATTTTAAACCCTTATTAATTAACCTTTCCCACAATCATTTCACTGACTATTTAATCTAAAAAAATAACTAAACATACTAGTACTGTGCTGCACGGCATTTATCATGAAATAAAATACATACAATATTACATTAGAATACATACAATACAATATTATATGAAATCTGTGATGTAGGCGATGACTATATATTAGTATTGTTCAAATGTAATCTGAAAGAACAAAATATAAAAGATTTATCTCCAGAAGGGTGAAATGATGTTCCAGTGTTTGATTAAACAAATTTCATAATCTTATTTATAATATCATCAATAAATTCGATACTAATTATATTCAGTGTTTGATTGAATATTAAATATTAAAAAAATATTAAATATGAAAATATTATTATGAAAATATTAAATATTTTCATCAATAAATTTCATAATATTTTTCTATTCAGTGCAACTCCTCACGACTCAAGGTGCAATTCACCGATATGTGGCAAAGAGATGAATTTAACAAGAAGACGAACTATCCATGGGACCGGGTCACTGCATAGTCCTGGTGAGTTGATCATTCGGAAAATTCCAGATCTGTATTTTTCTTGCCTTAAAAATTATTTGAAAGTTGCATTCAACTGTGTGAAATTACTCAGCTGATTGACACAGTGGTAACCGTGGTAGTAATATCAGTAGTAAATACTGATTCAAATAGTATTTGTTACATCTAACAGCTCGAAGTCAAACGTTTTTTCCAAAACAAGAGACGACAAAGAATGGAGAAAGTGGAGAATGTAAAAAGAGTGAGTTTTACTATTTTGCTTGTAGTTATTGACAACCTGTTGCTTGCAATGGAACCTGTGACTGCACAGAAATTATAGCAGCAACTACTTTTTATACTTACACCCGCATTACCTATGGTAGTCTATTATACTTGGTGAAATACAGTGATGAGATTTTTTAACTTGATTCTTACTCACAGGCGAGCATGGGTGGGCAATTATTTTTCCCCAGGGGGCCACATGAGGAACAAAATATATTGTGGAGGGCCAGGCCAATAGCCTGAACTCATTTCTGTATAACATTAATGTTATTTCTTTGTAATTAGCTGTAAATTGCATTGTTTTGACAAGCTGTGACTGGTAAGAGTTAATGTTATGACTATTAAACAATGAAAAAGTGAGATTGCCTTACAATACGTTTATTAATTAATTTTTTATAGACGTGTAGTCGGAGCCCGAGATAAAAGTTAGCAGTAACAAGTTTATACTTGTTTTAGTATTATTTTATATATTAGTCCTTTTACAGTGTAGGGACAATTTTCCCCCGGTTTTCTATGCCTATTATTTAAAACCTTTTTGTCTTTTTATATTTCAGCCTTTCCATCGTCTGATTATGAAAGTTGTGACAACATTCATACAGACAGCAGTGAGACAGACGTTCGTCTAAATGTTTCGTCACATTCTCCATTATCAAGAAGTCCAGCTCGTGAACTAATGCAAAATTCCACATTGAGACAAACAAATGTAGAAGTGAGTAATTGGAGCGATATTCAGACTTCGAAGTTCTGAAGCTATGTTCAAACCATTAAGCACAACTGTATATTTATATTATATTTAGGTTTTGAAATTTTAAATAACAGGTCGAATGATTGTGGGAAAGGTTAATAAGGTGAATAAGAGTGTGTAAATGATTTATAATGGTTCAAAATACGGGTAAATATATTCAAATAATTAANTATACCAATATAAAATTTTGCTGTTGGTAATCATTGCACTGTCTATGCCAGTGTTTCTCAACCTTTCATGATCCGTGGCCCCCCTACAGAGATCGTCAACACCCCTGGCCCCCTGCCGAATTGAAAGTGAAGGATACATGTCTAGATCAGGGGTTCTTAAACTTTTTGGGCTGCGGCCCCATTACATTCCCCCAAAATTCACGCCCCCATGAAATGGACAAATTCGGTTTGCAAGCTGCACTTGGCTTGCAGGGCCGCAGGTTGCACACATCTGGGCTAAATAATCAGTGCAAGACTTCCATTGATAATTAAATAATAATTAAAAATTTTAATTTTTTTTCAATCTTTTTTCCTTATTGGCATTCAACGCCCCCCAGCAAATCCTACACGGCCCTAAAAACGGGCGCGCCTCCTAGTTTGAGAACCCCTGGTCTAGATAAATACCCGAGTGGGTGTATGAATTTATGTTCTCATTTTAGATCACAATCGAATTCATGCTGCCGATGTACTTCATGGATGTTGGTTCATGACGACTCAAGAAATTCCTGGATTCAAAGTTTCCCCTCCTTTCTTCAGCTCAGATTCATCAGGTTAGTCACATTACAAAGTACAACAGCCAATAAACACATAGATATGGCCCACAAAATTATAAGTTCCAGAAATTTGGCACTTTCTGGAGTTGGATGACACCAGAAAATTCATTGTTATGTAGGAATATATGAAAAATCATGTTATTTGGCACCGGAAAGACCTTGATTCAATTAAAACAATTTAAAATTTGATATAATTTTAGATTCAGACAGTGGTACGTCACATACTCAACTTAACACTGCTGGTCACGGTTCACTTGCACAAGCGATACCAGCACTTGAATTGATGGCACTCTATCTCGCTGCATCGATGCATGATTACGATCATCCAGGTCGTACGAATGCATTTCTTGTTGAAACAAAACATCCGCTGGTAAGTTTGTCGTCATTGAAGAAGTTTCTTGATCCCTGTATCTTCCCAAGGCCACATTCCATTTAAATATAATAGACAAAAAGTCTGACTGGGAATAATTTTATAATACAATACAAGCCCTTCTCACTCAACGACCATATTCCTTTTTAATGACCAAGTCAAATATTAAGGGAGTTTCTTGGGTTGCCGAAGCGGCTTGCACACGCAGAATGGTACCTTTACCTGATGATGTCACAGGAGTACGGGAAAATCATTATTCGGCTAAACAGAAGAATAGACTTGAATTAATTATGCTATCCACGATGTTGACCTACTGTATATATATATATATACACCACACCAACCGCAACCACAGTAATACCTGAAGCTTAGTTCTGTATTTTTTGTTTATTTTCGTACCCCCCCGGAAAATTTCGCTAGAACTGACAAACGGCTATAACAGACAACTGCTCCCCCCTGTTAGTCCGTTATATCGAAGTTCAACTGAATATATATTTTATTCAACAATGTATCTATCTTGAATCAAACGATTCAGGATAAATTTTAAAACACTTCATCACCATGATTTGTATTTTATATTTCTCTGTTCCAGGCGATATTATACAACGACAGATCAGTGCTAGAAAATCATCATGCTTCTGCGTCGTGGGAGCTTCTTTATTCGCGCAAGGACGGAGCGTACGACTTTCTCGTGAACCTTGACCTCGCTGAATGGAAACGACTGCGGTTTCTAATCATTGAAGCGATTCTTGCGACAGATCTGAAAAAACATTTCGAACTGATGGGAAGATTCTCTTCGAAATTATCAAAACGACCCGAAGTCGCTCTGTCGAGTTCCGAGTCTGCAGAACCTGTGAGACATGAAGGTATGTTTGGTGTTTAGATATAGGGTAAAGTAACCCGGGATATTCCAGGTTGTAGACCCCCTGGGGCCCACAGCGCGAATACAGGGGTCCAAAAGAAATGTTGATTTATATTAAAATGGCGCATGTCATTAAAGTTGTTGGATAAACAGAACTAAACGAGATAGGGATGTGGTATCCTTGTACGCTTTTTATCAAATACTAAGTACATTAAGATTAAGTAGTTATGTTGAGCAGCAATTAGTATAATTTGACCATACAAAACTCCTGGTTAAATCAGCGCTTGGAGGACGCTGAAATTTTGATTTATATCAGATGTAGATCAACTATTACTTACCCAATAATGATAAAATTCAGTGGCTGCAAGCTGGTATCTCTTACTTATTTCGGCAACTTTAAAAATTATTATTTCTACAAAGAAAAATTGACCCACTGGCTGATCACTGTGTAGCCTAAACAATAAGGAACAGAGTGAGATAAGATTCATCACTGGAATGTCTTAACTTCATATTTCAAAAGCTAGTTGCTTCTCAACCTTTGTGAAAAGTTCCTTTACAACCTTTGTCAGAAGTGACTATAATTATTTGCTTTTTTAGGATTCCTGAAATGGACAGCTGATGAGGACAGGTTGCTCGTTTGTCAAATGATAATAAAACTTGCCGATATCGGAGGACCAACAAAAACCAGAGATATTCACGTAACATGGACGAAGGCAATTTGTCAAGAATTCTTTATGCAGGTATGAACTTTGATTTAGGGGATGTCCCTAAATTGGGGAAAACACCTGTCCGGAAATATAAAAGTCAGAATTTCTGCTGAAATGCAATAAAATCTCCATGTTTCGTACTCTCATTATTATCTGAGACTTACATATTACATTTCCTTGCTCTAGCATTAATCTTACCACTCCACCCGTTCAATGCCTTTTTCACTGTATCTAGTACAGTGTACAGGAAATAGCATTACGCATCATCGTCATATACAATTGTATCTCAATGCTTCGTACTCTAGTTATTTACATGTCCCATGCTAGCATTACAACTGTATAGTCTATTGCAGAGGTTCTCAACATTCTTTCCGTATTCCTCCCTTACCAACCTCAGGCGCTTGCATTTCCTCCCCAGACGCTTGATCATTACAGAAAACAAATAACAAAAAATCAACAACATATTTACAAATTTCCATACAACTTTAATGAGAGCCCTGAGCCTCGTGCTGAAAAAACTAATAGTCATTTGTCATTACAACTCGAAGATAGTAGGTAAATATAGATTCTAGAAAACTATCATGTAGCGCTGATAACATCAGACCTTGCGTAAACAAAACAACACTCCCCAATTCCCCCCTTGGGCAAATTTCCTCCCAAGGATTTTAAATTCCTTCTTTAGGGAGCTTAGTGGCCCCGCTTTAGAAACACTGGTCTATTGACTTCAGTCGTCAACTTATATTCACATCAATATGTGGTGTTGCTTCAACTCTACCAGATGCCCTCTCTAATTTTGTTTTATATTTCATGTCAGGGTGATGAAGAAAGAAGTTTGAATTCGACTGTTTCTCCATTCATGAACCGAGATGAACCTCAAGTCGCTCAGTTGCAACGAACGTTTATTAAAAATCTGATTGAGCCGCTCGTTGTCAAAATGCATAAAGCCGGAATTCTAGCAGGATATGCAACACAGATGCAAGGTATTGTGTAATTCAATATGTATATACTAACAGAGCAACCTGACACTGCCTGGGTAGGACTTAAAAGGTCTTAGTTTAAGCATTTATTGTAAGTAGAATATTTAAGTGATTTTTACCCAGCCGATATGGAGGGTAAAAGTATGCTTGGGCTCTGGATCATCTTTTTTGACACCATAGGATACCCCTAAGTCAGTGGTCCCCAAACTTTTTTTGAAGCGACCCCAATTTGACGAGGCCACCTATTTGAAAAGAAGGTTTACTATTCAGCAGGAACAGACCCATGTGCAAATTTTTAGGGCGCCTAGTAACTAACTAGGAGTTATTTACACACACACACACACAGTTTCTTCTTAATCAATGAGAAAAATAATATATATCCAAAGAAAATTCTTCAATCTGTACTTTGATCGATTACCATGATCAAGAATTGAAATACTTTTATATATTCTATATTAAATGTTCATGAAGTGTTATGGAGGAATTTATGACTCTTAATTTAATACAGAAAAATCAATGGTCGACGACACGCAAGATCCGGTCGATGAAGAAATAATGACATCACGAACTCAGAGCCTTATACGAGAGCAACTGGCTGATAATTTACGTTACTGGCATTCGATATCACAGAAAGAAATGGAAGGAAATAAAGAAATGGAACTCGTCTTTCAATGTGCACATAATGTGACTCTTGAGCAGCAGAAGTAAGTGAGAAAATATTAACTGTATCAATGGAAGGCAACGATTGTGGTATAAAGAAGTAATGCTGTATACAACATATAACCCTAACCCTATAAAGAAGTAACATAGGAATATATATATATTCTATTGTAAAAATGTGTCAATATGTTAAGGGGGCAGACAAAGAAGATTAGGGGACAATATAAGGGGCACTAGGTGTTTACATTTACATAAATGTCCACATCTTTGGCAAAAATAACTAGACTGGCTTATCAATCTCTATACTTGGTCGAGAAATGATTCAGCGTAGTAGCAAAAAAAAACTTGCAAACCAAGCTGCGAAGTAGATTACAGATATGTGATAAAGGAGACTCGAGGTTTTGTTTATTAAATATATTGAACCGATATATATATCATCAACTTTGCTTCTTGGATAGCCTAAAATAAATACTATTTGGCCCTTCACAACAAATGTTTGCCAACCTCTGACCTCCTCAAAATTTGACGTGGGAATAATCGAAATCCACACTTGATTGAGAACCACCCTCGTCTTGATAACAGTGTCATTAGGATGAACCTTTAATAAAGATCAGTGGTTTTCAACCTTTTATGGTCCATGGCCCCCCTACCGAGGCCCCCTGGCCCCCCTACCCCGGCCCCCTGGCCCCCCTACCCCTNTGACGTGGGAATAATTGAAATCCACACTTGATTGAGAACCTCCCTCGTCTTGATAACACTATCATTAGGATGAACCTATAATATAGATCAGTAGTTCTCAACCTTTTATGGTCCATGGCCCCCCCTACCGAGGCCTTGTGGCCCCCTTACGCCTATGTTCTCAGTTATATTCGCTTTGCTGTGTCTAAGACGGAGCTGAATATAAAGGGCCTCCTCAGGCAAGCCCAAGAGCAAGTTTCTCACTGATTTATAAATAGCAATTCTTTGATATTTTGCTTAAACATTTACTTACAATAGTGGCCGTACTGCTCGTGGCCCTCTGGTGAAGGTCACCGGCCCCCAGTTTAGAACCCCTGATCCTTAATTTATAATTTCATTTTTCAGAACTCCTCAACCAATACTTTCATCCGATACAAAACCTTCTCTCAACAATCGAATGATCGAAAAAAACACAGATAAAGAAGCAGAAAACAAATTACGTGGAACGAATCGAAGCGACGTTCCCTTAACGACAAAAATCCCAGGGTTTACAAGGAACATGCTTCCGAGATCCAAACCATCAGAATCCAACAATCCTCCTCTGTGCAATAGCAATAAATCAAAGCTACCAAGAATATCTCACAAATAATCAAAGAATATTCACTGACAACGTTTCTCGAACGGTAAGAAGGAAATTTGTTTGCTTCTTGAGTAACTTGAGCACAGAGTTTGTTGCAGTGGTTTTCAAACTAAATTGCCTCATTTCCCATTTCCACCGGATGTCAGAATTCCAATTCCCCTTTTCCGAAATTGTTTGAGTCAAAAAGTAGATTCCAAATAATATACATGTTCTGTAAGTTGTGTGAATAACTAAACGATGCTAAGAAGCACAATTTACACTTCCCCTGCAGTTCTAATTCATCCCCTAAAATGCTGACTATGTAAAATATGGAACCATTCTCCTTGCTGGGGTGGGGCAATCATAAAATTCCTCCACTGGGAGGTTGAGAACCGCTGAGCACATCTTGCGACAAGCTCCTAACGAAAATAATGTGTTACCGAAAAGTTGGTTACTAAAAATAAGTGATAAATATCCTCACTGCATTCAGCACGCACATAATTTTGTTACATTTTGCACAACAAATGGCATTTAAGCACATACAGAAACCAAAAATTGGAATGGCATTACCCCCCGTGACTGGGGCTAGCCTTCTCTTTGAATAGTTTTTTGTTTGATCCCCATTGTGGGAGATTGTGATTGGAATTTATTTCCGTAAGATTCCTCCCACTCATGAATATCGAATTTCGGGATAGGTTGCGCGACATTATGCACCATGTCGTTATTCGCATCTAAAAGATATTAACAATTGTATTTTTTTAAAGTAACTGTTCTTTTTCTAACATGATGGGTTATTATTTTTCAACTGGACCACCCCACATATATCCCACTGCCTTTTCTAGTTCGTTTACATGATTTTTTTTCGGCGTATGCCAACATCCACTCAACCTGCGTTCACCGTGCTCAGTGGTATTTTGTTTCATCTAGTTTTAATATAAAAGAGAGAGAGTGAGATTTAATAAAGCAAATACCTAAATCAACCACTTGACTTACGGCCGCTAGATAGTGTTTCCATTACACCAGTGGTTTTCAACGCCTAATCAATGCTATTACATGCTTTAAATTAGTGGATATGTTTAAAATCTCATGTATAATGTCACTAATAGTCTTGTTCATCGCTAGACGTCGCTTATAGTGAGTCCACCGCGGTAGTCCAGAAACTCCTCTGAAGTACTTACAATCTCATAGGGGCGGTGTGCCAGAAAACTTTCTTGAAACTTAAAAAAATGTTATCAGAGAAAAGATTTTTTTTATGGGACTGCGAATCATTTAAAAAAAATCGGGGGTCCCAAACTTCTTTTGAAGCGACCCAACGCGACTAAACATTGAACCCTTGTGATTTTCCATTCACACAAATCATTAGACTTTTTATATGCTGCTTTATATATTGGTTAGTCAATTTCAATTGTTTTTTTAAATATTATTTCAGTTTATCTGGAGTTAGTCTCCATGGTTGGTTATCCCTTTCTCTGCAGTAATGCTTATTACTGGTCCAAGACATTAACAAGTACTATATTATATAATCAACACCTGTCATAATTGTGTACATGTAACCTATGGCAAGCACTGCTGTTACCCTGTCCAAACAAATGACATCCATCTTTAAGATAACTTGATACAGGACAAGCTTGGTAATCTTATTATCACTAAATTATGGCACTACATGAAAATTAAAACTGCATCTTCTGTGCATTTGCTTATGTAACGTCCCTTACCAATCCGAAAACTTGACAGAAGTTAGTGTCAAGGGGCACATGCCATACCTTAGGTACACACATGGATAAGTGTATAGGTCATCATGAAATGATATACTGCAGTGAGAAAGCCCTTTGTATTGATAGAAGGTATTTTGAGATTTGAGTTTATTTTTCCAATTTTTATTTCTTTAATTGTTTGT
>QXVX01000998.1:0-21715 GCA_013436065.1 Halocynthia aurantium | reverse complement strand
TTTCATTAGCCTTGTAATCCTTCGCTTTTTCCAGAAACAGTACAGAAAAGCCGGTTAACACAAAGGGTGGCAAGAAATTTTTTGTGAAAAACACCCAAGTCAAACATTGGAAATCGTGCGTAGCCTCGACATGAGATTCCTCATTAGAGAAGTTACAATGTCTAGACATTTGTAAAAGTGATCAGCATGAAAATGAAACAACACCACATTATTTTTATGCACTAATAATTCTTTATTCCCAGCTTTCGTCATTGCCGAAGGCATCAAAGCCCGACTGTTGCTTCGTGCTTGCACCACCGCCGTCGTTATAGTCGCAGTCAGTGGTTTGTCTAGAGGTTTGTGCACGTCCTGATCCTTCTTTTCTGGCATCACGAGCTCCAAACTGTCCTCTGCCAGCTCCAAAGCTGGTTCCTACAGCGCTCTCCGCACAGTTTTCCAACCAGCCTGGCACCTCCTGTTGTGAATCAGCAAGGATTTTAACCAGTGTTCTTGCAAGAGCACTGTCTTTGTCATTGCAATAGAAAGACGTTGCTTGACCCAAGTTTCCACAGCGCCCGGTACGCCCGATACGATGAACATATTCGTCTATTTCCGACGGCAGATTAAAATTTATGACATGCTCCACTTTCGGTATGTCCAATCCTCGAGCAGCAACAGAAGTAGCAATGAGAATAGGGCAGGCTCCACTTTTGAAATCATACAATGCCTGTTCTCTTTCTCTCTGCAGTCTGTCTCCATGAATGCTCGTAGTAGGATAGCCTTCTTGAGAAAGAAAGCATGCTAGGAAATCAGCATTGCGTTTTGTATCAACAAAAACCAAAGTTTTCGCTTTAGTTTCCTCCACATCAGCAATTAACTGCATCAGTGTTTCTCTTTTATCATCGTTGTCCACTTGCAGGACAGTTTGCGTCACATCAGAACAAGCTCCACCAACGCGACCAACAGTCAGAAACAAAAAATCGTCACGAAGAAATTCATGGGCCAACTCCTGAATGTTGTTCGGGAATGTGGCACTGAACATGAGTGTATGACGGTTGTACTTATCTGGAATATCCGGCATCGCAACGAGCCGTCTTATTTCCGGCTCAAATCCCATGTCAAGCATCCGGTCAGCTTCGTCTAGTATCAGATACTGCAAATTGGCCAGGCCAACTTTACCTCGGTTGATAAAATCCAGGAGGCGTCCAGGAGTAGCTATGAGGATATTACATCCTCGACTCAGCTGACACAACTGATGTGCTACGCTGGTTCCTCCATATGCAACGACTGGTTTTATGATCGTGTCCTTGGAAAATTTTCTAGTCTCCAGAAAAATCTGATAGACCAGTTCTCTTGTAGGGCCAACCACAAGAGCCTGCGGTAATTGTTTTTCAGAATACATGGCATTAGTGATCCCGTTCTTTATCATTCCACGAAGAACAGGCAAAAGGAAAGCTGCTGTTTTCCCAGAGCCCGTTTGAGCACAAGCCATCAAATCCCTATCAGAATTCACGATCGGTATGCTGTATTTCTGCACGGGCGTAGGTTTCTTATAATTTGCTTTCTTGATGTTTTGCTGCAAAGTGTCAGGCAGGTCTGCTTCGTCAAAAGACGATATGCCCCCTGGAGGATTTTCTCCTGTGACTTCTACCGGTATTGTGTCATAATTGTCGAAATGAATTCCGCTTTGCATAGTGGAGTACATCAATTCCTCTTCCTCTGGCGGTGCAGGCGGTATGTATATCGGTGGTCTATCGCTATTATTCTCTCCATCACCATGTTTATAGCTTCCTTTGCCCTTCGTTGAACCATCAAATCCTGAGGATTCCCCAGATGGGCAGTCTCTCGCCATGTGGCCATCTTTGCCACACTTGAAGCATCCTCTGCTTCCACCTCCTCCTTCACCAAATCCTGAAGATGTATCTGCAGGGCAGTCTCTCGCCATGTGGCCATCTTCGCCACACTTGAAGCATCCTCTGCTTCCACCTCCTCTACCAAATCCAGAAGAACTAGTCGCAGCTGAAGGGCAGTCCCTTGACATATGGCCCGCCTCGCCACACTTGAAGCATGATCTCATAGCAAATCCGCCCGATGAATTGTCTATTCTTTTTCCTCTTCCCCTATCTTGTCTGAAGTCCGTATTGTTAAAAGTATTGCTGGAAGGGTAATCACCAGAAGCAAATCCATCCCGATTTTCCTCATTTCCACGGCCCCCATTTAAATCTCCTCCAAATGCGGAATTAGATTTCGATTCAAATGCCGAAAAATTACTTTTGTCTCCTCCACCAACTTCATCAATATCCCAATCTTCGTCTTCATACATGGCTAGCAAAAAGATTTAGACAATGTTTAACTAGAAAATGTCGCCTGCATCAAGAAAATAACAAATGAAATAAAGTAAATTTGAGCTTATAAGTATCAGTATAGAAGGGTGTGTGCATGTTAGACTTAATCGTCACCACCCCGTTTAATCTATTCCTACTCAAAGACATTATTGTCCGTCTGTATTTGTTTATATCCCAACAATGAAAACTATAAATGCTACGTCGTTCCTACAGCTAAATATTCCGCTTACTGCTAGCGTATAAAAAATTGCGTAGATGTGTGGAAAAATCTTCGACTATTTCCGAATGCTATGCGAAAATATATGTTCGTCATTCTCCGTATTCCAAGAAGTCTTTATGGAGAAAATTTATTGCTGGATATGTTCAGGATATAGCATTCAACAAAAGAGCGGTAATCATGAGAAATAGAAAGACCTCCAGTGAGTAACCTTTGAACCGTGAACTTAAAAAGAGGATCCGGCTCCCGTTTATTTGCTGGGCATATGAAACTTATATGTATGGATTTGCTATGAAATATTGCATTAATTGGCGTGTCGTATATAGTGGGACGGCAAATGGTCCGCGAGTTATTAAGGGTTATTTAACGCTGGGTCACTCGAGTGCTTTTTAATACCCATAATAGCTCCTTTATAAGCGTTTATTCAGTAACCCGGCACCGATCCATTCCAACTTCATAACCCCTCACCTACCCCACGTGTGCTGCTGTAGTAGACATTGAAGCAGATAATTTTCTATTTCATGCAGCACTGTATTGAGTTTCATTAAACTGGTTAAACTGTTTTTTTGTAACGGTTATGTCTAGTATTGACCGAAGGGCAAAAATCAAACGAATCTTTCCAGCAGACATATAAAATGGATTCGAGTGACGATGAAATTGCCCGCGATGAAGGAGTCTATAAAGGTATTCCGTTTACCTCTGTTGTATATACGCTTTTCATTTGTTACTCAGCAAAGGGTATATATTATTACTAGGCATTTCATGGTATTATAACATATATTGCTACTAATGTCCGTTCCCAAGTATTAAAGCTAGTGCGTGGAAGGGGGCGGCATTAGAGGCCCTACAGGGGAAATTTTGCGAAATAATCGTTATACACATTATACTGTCAGGTGCCAAGGACGAAAATGACCTCCCACACGGTTTGGGAACAGTCAAGTTCTCTTCCGGAGATGAATTCAGTGGTGTATTCGAACGTGGCATAAAATGCGGACCAGGGAAATTTCACTTCTTTGACGACAGGTAGGCATGATATCCGAAATAGGTTGAATTTTTTTCCTGGTTTTAATTTGAATTTTTAACAGCACATTGGAAGGAAATTATGCGGACGGTGAACTTCATGGAATAGGGATTTATACCAATGACGATGGGAGTATTACCAAGGTTTGTATTTGTGACATTAATGGCTGATAGCCATGAACTGACTATGGAATTGAATTTGAATTTTGCTTTTTAGTATTTCTGCTGACCTTATGGGGGCTACACTAAAATCATCATCTAATTTTTCTCCTAATAACATTTTAAATCACTGTTCCATTTCAGTTTTGCCTATGAATATGTATTAAATATAATGTCCGGCTACATTTTTCCTTCTTTATTATCCAAGTATGTTATGGGATATTATTCAGACATAGTTTTTTTTCCAAGTACATTAGTGTTTGTAATGACATGACATTAGTGTTTTGCAAGTTCATGAAATGCCTTTTTCTTTTCACAGAGCACTTACTGTGAAGGAGTAATGGAAGGACCCTCGTGGGAATATGACCCGGAAGGGAATATCACTTTTCGGGGCCAGTACAGCAAAGGTGTTCGTTGCGGACTGTGTCTGTATTACTTTCCGGTAGGTTTTCTTTTTCAAAAATCCTGTTTCTGTTATTATTTTTGAACATGGACTCGTACTTATAAAATCTTATTGGTAATGGGTCAAAAATACAGGGTGGTATTATTGAAACTGAATTTATTACTTTGGCAGGATGGTGGCTCTCTTATTGGCAATGTCAATGCATCTGGTGATCTATCAGCCGACAATATTGGTAGGTTCTCTTCAAATTTTCCCTCAAGACAGTTGTACATCGGAATAAAAGTTTGAGGCACATTCTTGCTATGTTTAAGACATGGGCTGCATTTATTTATCAGGAATGAATAACGCAGTGTTGTGTTTGCTATGATATTTATGTTAGTTATGTTAATTTCNAAAGCTATACATTATTTCCCTCACTTTATCTTTCCACTCTTGAAATCACTTTAAAAAGTCACCACAAGCAGTTTATAATCACCATAAAAATGCAGCCTTGTCCATAGTAATGTAACGTTATCAATAATCTTGTATTCGAACAAAAATAATGAATAAAGTATCGAAGTACAATCTGCATATGGCCATATCCATCTTCTACTTTGGTTTTTTGTCTGTTTTTATGTAGGCGTATTTTTTCATCTAGCATATATCTATCCTGATAGAACTACAGCACTTATCGGATCATTTGAGGAAGGAGACATGATAACTGCAAAAGAAGCAAATGTAATCATAACTGGAGAAAAGGGCGAAGAAACTTCGCTTCCAACAGTCAATTCTATATCATCAGGTATTGCTGATTAATTTTTAGTCTTTAACAGAGTTGCCAGGTCCGCTCTTTTTGCATTGCTTTTCATCATCGTTGTTTTCATAGCAGGAAGAGAATTTTCGAGAGAAAAAATGTGAAACAAACTAATACAGTACTTGTATTATATTTGCGCATTATTGTTTGTTTTATTGCACAAACTTGAAGTGTAATTGGAAACCTGGCAACACTTCTGCTTATTATCCATTCTGAATCAGCAATATTTCTTTCTAAATTACATTAATGTTTAGATCTCGTATATCGCTTAGATGTGAGTACTGCTCATGTGATTAGCACTCGCCCATTGGTTCCAGACCCATACGAGTCCAAACTGTGAGTGCTTTTTTTATGTCCTCACGATGTTAGCCTTGCTATTTAATTGTATATTATTCATATATTATTAGTTTACTTTTATCAACAGAGTATATGCTGCTCCTTCCAAAATTCCAAACGCAGGAGAAGGCTTGTATGCCAAATGCGACGTAAATCAAGATACAGTGATGGCTTTTTACAATGGTGTGAGGCTCAAGCAAGATGAGGTGAGATAATCGATGATAAAGTTGACTGAAATTTTAGTTCATTAATTATAAATTCCTGTTAGGTTGTTTCTAAAAAAGAAGAGGATTTCATATGCAGTGTTATTCACTGGCAATCTATATATAATAGCACATTTGATCCATAGCATAATTTAAGTACGATCTGGTATTGTAAACATGGTTGTTTACAGATATGGCGTGACAATCATGAATCAAAAAAAGTAAGACTGCAATACTCCGGTTATATTTAATTACCTAAGGTAAACTGATAGGTCAGAAGTCAGTAGACCACTCACTGTAATTGATAAGTGTTTTGATAATATAATTTGCTTTGTTACCAACTGTTATGTAACTACATATTACATGACCTTGACATTGTAAAAAGTTACATTGTCTGTGTGTAAATATTATTCCAACTTTGAGTATGGTCATTATATTGAAATACCAACATAGCATGCTGTACATCGCTTAAGAAAACTCAACATTTTTTAGGGAATATTTATTATGGTATAAGCATATATGATGATATCTTGTTCTTCCAAGTTGAGGTAGAATATAGTAGCAATGGTGAATGATATTGTGATCTGTTTTCAAGGTGGAAGACAGAGATTGGTCACAGAACTCTAATACCATATCACTCACTGACGACATTGCTATCGACGTACCTGAAGAATACGTTTCAACAGACAATTACTGTGCTTCACTGGGACATAAAGTAAATCATTCTTTCGATCCTAACTGCAGATACGACATGTGAGTCTTTTAATCTATTTTTAACTGTAGTTTTCATAACTGTGTGCATATGAACTACAAGTTTTGCATTTGAAACTCGGAGCTCGTCATAAAAATTGTGACTGCTATACTGTGAGTGTGGAAAAAATCGGGGATAGATACTTTGCTTGCCTAATGAAAGTTTTGCCTCCGACGTAATACTTTTGGACAAACTTTGGTGGGAGGCATTGTAAAGGCCGAGATTTGATGAAATTGTTAGCAAGTTAGCTAGTTTATTCAGAGTATATGTTGAAGAAATATATCTGTTCTTAAACTATTGAAAGAGATTGTAGCATTCAGTTATTTGTAATTTAGTGGTTTGTTATTGTACTTTTAATGATCTTGACATATCAGCACAGAAAGTATTGGTATAAGATACTGTAATAAGTTTTCACAATATTCACATTTATTTTAAACCGATGATATTGACAATAATATGTTTGATAAATGAAGCTACTGATCATGGGAACAAGAACAATACAGGCTAGCTGCAAAAAAGAAGAGGATTTCATATGCAGTGTTATTCTTAGGTGAGAAATAGTCAGTTATATTCAGTTCATAGGACAAAGACAATAACCTCTAGTTCAGTGGTTTTCAGTTACAGGTCACATTCCTCCCCCTTGTGATCTCACGTTTCCCTAATTTCTCTTGTTTTGAATTGCCACCTAGTATTGTTTTCACTTTTATACTTACAATGGAAATAATTGAAATAGTTGTATGCTTGGCCAATGGTGATATCGCTCTGCGTACTACCCGAACTCTCATATCAATGAAATAAGAAAGCAACATTTTTGGTCAGCTGTTAATTGGCAATCGCCATTAGAGTTTAGTATATGGGCATTTCATTTCATAAATAGTATAATCTTCCACTCTCTATAGTTTGAAGTGTCTCCTGTTTGAGAATCACTGCTGTAGTTGAAAGTTAACGCATTCGTCTCCGCAGAAACCTTTTTGTTTTCAATTTTTTTTTTTTTTATATCCGCGACTCTTTATGGACGCTGTTTTTCCAACGCTTAGATACCAACATCCACGGTTTGGATTTATTAAATGCGTGCGGACAATACGTTGTGTTTCCGAGGGGGACGAACTGACTGTTCATTACACATACGAGCATAACGACGGGAGTAAAACTCGAGAAGCGGAGGCTCCCGAATGGTATAAATCCCAGCTGAAGGTATTTGGTGTCGACCGAGCCGCTGAGATTTTAGAGAATATGGACGAAGACTATTGTTAAGTTTAATTAAAATTGACTAGTCATATAGTTACAGCATGTTATGCATGTATGTGATCATTGCCTCAAGCATCCTTTATTGCCTTAGTATTTTCTGCAACATCCGCAATACCTACATATGCCGGAACTGCCTAGTTTTTAGCCTAACATTTTGCCTCGAATCATCTGTGCCTTGCTAGCATTTATCTACTCATGATAGTAAATGAATTTTTTGCTTGTAATGGTGTCGTTCCACTCAGATTTGTACTTGTGAGTTTAACTCAGATTCAGGATAAGAATTCCTAATTCCGGTGTTTAGATAGAACTCAATAGATTAGAGCTAACTTGTGAAATAGGTTTTCTTGGAAATATTTCATTCAAGATATCTACCAAAATTGTAGTCCAGTACTAGTCAGTAGGGTAGTAATGACCATCAAATGTTGTCTTAAATTTTCTGCCACTTCTGTATAATTGAGGCGATTTAACTTAATTGTATGTATTCATTGCTTTCCCAAATTAATTCAGTACTAAAGGCGGTTCTAAGCTGATAGTCTCTGTGTGATATAGGTTATATACCTGGATTCTGACACTTCAGCGTAAAAGATAGTAACTTAGTTTACAGCAACTCCATTGTGTTGGTAAATAATGTATTTATATGCTGATAGGTCGCCTTAATCGGCGTGTAATACTTCAGTACCGCATCTACTGCACCCGTCTTGAATCGTAATTAGATAAGTTAGTATTTTGTGTTAAAGATTAATCTCTGCTTCATACGGCACCATTTAGTTGACAGTGTTGTGGAATCTCCTACTTCGCCCTGATCCCGGTGGCTTGTGTTACAAAGACGTCGCCGCAATTCGTTTATCGTATTGCTTATGCCACGGCATGTGCCATTCGGGATGAATTTGAAAATCGTAGTAAGGCGGTTTCGGAACCGACGCGAACATACTGGAGTAATCCGTGATGTGAAAATGCGGACCTTCGTTTGGTATTTGCCGTTGAGGCGCCTTTCTAAATGCATCGATGAGTCGCTCAACCGCGTCTGTTTCTGAAGAGTGTTCCGAGATTTGTTTAATTGCCAGTAAAGGGCAAAGTCGAAGTAGTAAAGGTATGCTTACCCTCTCTTCCGGCTTTTTTCATCCAGCGATTACTTGACATAATTAATTCAGACTTCTCAGTTGCAGGAATAGCGCGTACTTGATGCCGTAAGGAAGGATGTTGCTTTCGTCTGTTTGCTATTTCCCTTTGCTGGTTACGAATGTCCTTGTGTCGCTTAGAGGCCTCGTCTATTGAATTCAGCAGCAGTTTTCTATCTGTAAAGGGGATTGGTAACGCTAATAGTATTTTTTCCATTCCAACAATGTTCGATTTCCTTGCTGTTAATATGTACTAAATAGTATTTCTCCTGGTCTATTTCTGGTAACCTAATGTAAATGCTACAAAGAAAGATGGTACATTTTACACCTATTACCTTGATCGTTACTAAGCTTCATCCAAGCCTCCGTCGCCTGTCCCGGCACTTCGCCCAACACAGTTGCCATCTTTGTCCTCTTGCTATAGATTTCTGCTGTTCTGGGTCGCTGAGGTGGAGGGTGGTGTCCCATTGCCTTATGAATCTTCTCTTTGTTCTTTTCTATATATTCGTTCAGCCGCTGTTGCCCCGTACCTGTGATTCACATACCATTATTTGAGAATTAGGAAAGCCAGGTGCTGAAATAATTACTTTACCTCCATAGCTCTTCTTTGCAGCCTGTGCTGGTTCGTAGCATCCATTGATATGTTTCAGTCTTGTCACTAAGAAAATGCTGCAATGAATTGGTCATTGGTTAACTCTGTATAATATATATAATAAAGAATAAACCGTCCAATACAATGCCCAGGTAAAATCTATGCCCAGTCAGATTATAGATACTAGTGTTAAATGTATCTTGTTTCTGACCCTACCTATAACATATCCAAGCAATCGTAGTAATGTTAGTCCCACATAAACATTTTTTTCACTGCTATAAAAGTGTTGATTAAAATGCTGTTCTTACTTCGGAGGGTGAGGCTTGTTTAGTCTAGTTGGCGAACACGGTCTGACACGGTATTGCGTTGGTTGATCTAAGATTTTGCGCGCGTGCAAGCCACTGTAGGTCGTAGCGCTTCTGCTATTTCGCTCCAGCTCCTCCCGCCAGTCATTCCTAGCGTTTTCCTGTACGGTCGTATTATACATTTGTATTCTATGTTGTTTTAATCGTTAGTGTTACATTTCCGCTGCACCTTGATCATTGCAATTTCTTTGGGATCCATGGGACGCATCATTTCTCGCAATCTCCGTATGTCTGGCGGTGCGGATGATGCGCGCATCAACTGCTGGTGTCGGCTGACCTTGTTGGTCCCTAGCGTGGGGAGGGGATGGGCCATAGCCATTGTCTTTTTCCCGAAGTATCGGATGAGTCGTATAGTGTTATGCCACTGAAAACTGAATATCATTGCTTATCTAATAAATACGCCTGTTTGTTGGTAAACATGCCTTAAGAATCTTTCATCTGCTGCGAATGGAACCCTTATGAAACAGTTTTCTAAAACTGTATATCGAAACGCAACATAATACAGCGTTTTAGTACACAATGCTTTCGGCTCATTGGCGTATGTATTGGCAGCAGTTATATTCTCTCTGTCGATCCCTACTTTATTGTTGACTGTCCACAAACAAATAATAGGCGGTATGACATTTTTGACCGAACTTTTAATACTGGAAGACCTTTTATCCCATTGTACCTCTCTTTAATTTTTTTACACCCTTTAAATCTTGACAACCACTTTCCTCAGCAAACTTCACTTCATCTTTCTCAACTGAAAAACTACTTCACGAACTGTACTACACTAATCAGCAAGTAAAACGATTCCGATTTTCGCTTCCCGACTCTACTTCAGAGATGTCGCTCGAATCCAACAGCCCTTGAAATATTACGAATGATTTACGTCGCTTTGTGTGGAAGTCCTTTACCTATAATGGGGTCAGGTTGCTATGTAAACGATACGAAGGTATAACAAAGGAACTTTACAACAATATCGCTTTCCTCACGATGATAATTCGTCAATAGAATTTACTATTATGGATTTATATCACGCCTTTATTCAGGCCCGTGACAAATTTGCAACATTCTAGTGAATGTTTTGGGATCCTGAACGCTTTCGCTACCCCTTAAGCCAAGCTACACATTAAGAATGTTAAGTAGGAATCCTATGTCATCGGAAACGTTGGTTACTTAAGCTTGTGCAAATACCCAGTAACTTTGCATTTGGCTAGTTAAAAAGAAAAGACTTTATTAACGAGATTTGGCATTTACCCTGCTCCCTCCTCATTCCTTTGTCATCGATGATTTATGATTTTTCGATGCCTAGATTTTGGTTTTATGACAATATTTACGTTGCCATTAGTATCGTAAAACTAGCATGAATAAGCATTTATGGGAAGTCGTCAGTAGTAAAATTATGGGATGTGTTCTAGAGTACTTCCCAAAGTTGTTTTATTTATTCTGAAGTATTCATATACGAATTCAACACAAAAGCAGTACCACGCGTCTACATTTTTTTAATTTTCAGCAATATAAGGTAATATTCAACAAAATAAGTCATAGAAAGTTTCATAGAAGTTAGTGAAAACTGATCGCCTGTGTTGCCTGTGAATGAGAATTATTAACTTGTGGTAATTTTCTTGGTGCCCTATTTGTAACCGTGTGCGCACGCACACAACTTAAAGGGAGAACATTTCGATGGAGGTCTAATGTACTGCTATTGTTCAGTAGTCGTTCCAAACTACATTTTTACCAGTACATGATATTATCTGTTCATCTTGTACTTGAATAATGCATACATTTAATTCAAGCATACAACCACATGCGTGACTTGTATTATATATACAAACATAAGCAAACACCTTTAAAATTACAGACATTGGTTTCAAAATTTTAAATCAATGGGTTTATGGTTTTCAATAGTTCAATGTCAAAAACCTCACCAAAAAACATTTTCAAGGATGCAAAGTCAAGATTACAGAAATAGGAATGATAGAAAAGAGCTATAAAATGAAACTGACTACTCTACATAAATCAAACTGACAGAAACACAATGTTTACAGAACACAATAAAAGATATATAAATCAAACCTAGCATTAATGCAAAATTCAATATAACGTATGATAGCATACTAGGTAATTGTTTCTACAAGATATTGTTCATTGTTATTGATGGTTCTGGTATTAATGATGTAAGATTAGTGGATAGTTGAATATGAATGGAATAGCTACCTTGTAAGATGGCATTCAGCTTTTATACTGGTATTTGAAAATATTATGGTTCATTAGGATGAAATTGTTTCATATACTAATTGTATCACCGAAGCTGATAATAGGAAAAGTTATTAGCATAAAAAATTCCATGTATACATGTATGTATGTATATAAAATCTTAAAATACACATAAAAAAGCTTTGCAATTTATGTATGAATACTAACTTCATATTGATATAGTGGAGTTCTGATAAAATTGTATGCAGTGCAACCTATGTATATGCTAACAAACCCAGAGTGGATTGAATACGGATTTAATTTTCCATACATAGCAGCTCCATAGGATACAAACTCCTTGGTGGCATGCAAATCTACTATAATGCCTGCGTGAATTTGTATAAAGAAGGATATTGTGATATAATCAATAGTAATTCAGTGCTTGTTGTAGGAAAATTTTGTTACATCATTGCAATATTGATCTTTGATAGTGCATGTAGTTTATATATATAGAGAGAGAGATATATGTATTACGATATACCATGTGATATGGGTGTAACGCCTTCAGGGTATTACTCTACTGTTTTTGTAATGTTCTGATTAGGTTTATGTTATTCGGAAATATCCTGATCCTGGCTGGTGAAATGTAATTCGTAGTTATAGAAACCTTGAAGCAGTAACACAGTGACACAGTTAAACATACACACAACTTGGTTCTCGAGAATGTTTCAGCATAAGGGTAATATCATTCATATTTGAAAATTGACAGAATGTGATACACAGACGAACTCAGTACCAAACACGTATGTTAAAATAAATAAAAATTAAGTTTTTCAACCACAAGACATTGGTCACTCGACAACTCACAATGAATTCCACTTTGAGTTTTCCTTTCGTATGATTGTTGGAGATGTGCACTGGGTATTGAAAAAGACTTATTAGTATTTACTGTATTTTTTATTGCGTTGTTGTATCTGATGGGTAATTTAATATACCTTCTTAGATTATGTGCTATTTCCTGCAATCCAATTCTTAGGAACCCACTGGGATTCGTTTTCCACTGCAAATGCAACCTGTTTAACCTCTGCAAAGGCTCTTTCCAAACCGTCGTTGATGACGATGTGGTCGAACAAATCCCCAAAGGTCGATTCCATTTTGTTTCCTCGGTTTACGAGATCTTGTAGCTCCTGTGTCTGAGAATTTAGCATAACAGTTAATTACCTTTATTGACAGATTGACTTTAAGGTTACTATGTTTTGGCCAGATATTCGTTTTCCATGAGCAGGATTGCTATGTGACTAGATAAAAAAATAATACCGAATATGGAACACTCATGTCTCTGTCAATAGTCAGTTTTGATTTGGTTCCCAAGTTTGCCGACCCATCGCACATGTTTTCAATGTTTGGCGGTTTGATGTAAATCACGAAGGGCTTGAGTTCATTGGTGCGCAGTACTCTCAGTGCCTTGAAGAGAATTGAATGTTGAAACTTTATTATAAGTATGGCAGTATCATTAGCTCTAGACAGAATTATACCTGTGGGTATGGTGTTAACACACAAACTTGGTGATTTTTGATAACCTCTCTCACTGCCTCTAGACTAGTACCGTACAGATTTCCTTTGTATTCTCCATACTCCAGAAACCTTGACAAATAAGGAAAGATAATAAGAAATGTACTGGCGTAGATATAAACCAAGAGTATGTTTTGGTTATTTCCTCAAGCAACTATGCTCATTCCTAAACTTCATATCCGAATAGTATTTCATTCAGTAATCAGTAAACCATTAAGTACATCGTACATGTTCTCTCGAATTCCATTCTCCATGAATATCCTCGTAACAAAATGATAATCTTTTGCATCTTCTTCCACTTCTAGTTTGGGTCGTGAAGTGTCTTACAGATGATAATGCAACAACTTAATTATAAAGTAATGTCATTAGAGTGATAATTTTGACTGTAAAGCCTACTTACGTGGTACAGGTACTCCGTAATGAGTTGGGTTCGAATCTATGAGTCTGTCCTTCAGTTCGTTCCTCCCCACGCCCTGCGGACCCACCAGGACCACCGGCCGGAAATAGCGAGCTTCGCGGGGCACTTCAGTAGCAGGAGCAAGTAGGACTACTTCTTCGTAGGCTATAACTGTGGAAGGGTCGATTTCTGGGAGCACAGGAGCTGTAATGTATTAAAGGGATAGCTTGGTTTCAAGAATACTATGTTTCATATTGCTGTTGCTGCTTGTAGCATGTCTGTGATGCCATAAATTAACATCTGTGGTACTCTAGTACTACTACTAGTAATATTGTTTAATATTACGGACAACATTATAAGTATTTCTATCAAGGGCTTGGAACAGATTAGAATATAAGTAAAGCTAGCTCCTAATATTACAGTTTACCACATTTAAAAAGCATTAGTGAGTTGAGAATGTAATTATCCTGTAAAAATTATATTACATTGTAACATTTGTGATTCTGGCGAAGGCGTAGATCTGTCCAGCCTTCTGTTTGATCGCCTGAAGCTCTGTCGAAGTAGCGTCCCTGTAAGTAAGGTTGAAATTGAAAGATAACTTATTATTTTTATACTGCATATATAGTGAAATATGTGACGTCAAGGTAGAACATCTATTCCAGACGTCTACAGTACAACTGGAGGGTTGATATTACTTGTACAGGGTTCAAAACTTTGATGGAATTAACTATAAATTTTATAGTTGAAATTAAATAAGTATAAAATTTTGAGTTGGACTGCCACTGTACATACATGTGCTCCTTTTCTCCCTTTGGTCTTTGCTTGTTAAGCTAGCGTTGCTGCCTTTCACTGCATTATTATTATGATTCCTTATGACAGCTTGTCTTCTCAGCGTTTCCCTCCTGAAAGGTAAATTTTTACATTCTTGAAATCATTCACTGTTGGCAATATAGTAAACCATTCTTTCAAAAAGTAAACAGGTCTTACCTAGTATGAAGCTTTGCACTAGGTATAAGCCCGGCTCTCTTGCTTACCGGTCGACGTTGGTACGATCCTTCTGATTTTACATCTTTGTTGGAGAGGGTAGCATGAATACCTTCATTCACTAATGCTGCTTGCCACCAAGATTCATCATCTCTATAGTTATACAACAATTTCCCAATTATATTTAGTGGTACGGTTATTTAGTAATTCCTAGTTTCACATTTAACATTCTATAGTAGTAGTATTTAAGATTAAAGAATACCAGTTCGAAAACCATTACTATACCTTGAAACAATACGCAGGACATCGTTCTTTTTGAACTTGAGACCAGCCTCGGCGCATGGTATAAGACGGTCGCAGCTCGGATCATAGCTGAACTTTGCCCTCACATACATCTTTATTACAAAAGGATGTTAATACCAATACGTGAACTAGCACGTTTAATGTAAACCTCTTATTTTCTATTATTTTAAAACAGTCTAAAATAAGACTAGAAGGTTTGTGCCAGCAAAGAAAAATTTAAGTCAATTCAGTTTGCCAAATTTTTATCTATAGTTTTTCAACTCGATCATTCAACTTTTGTATTGCAGTACTTTCATTTACTCTTAAATACAGAATTACGGAGCACATTGTAAAAGATATATACACACATCTCATAGATCAAAAACTATGCTCCATTCAAGATGGTTCCATAGTTCTTCCTCAAGGCATGTTCAGTTCACTATTGATTTACAATCTCTCACTGTCACACACATTAACAGACTTAACTTTGCTCTCATAATTAATTAATGAAGTCTTTTTGAAGCATTATAGCACCCAGAATCAATAAAATTCTAAAAATACCCCACTACGACTATTACCGGAGGTTCTTCGTCTTCTTTCGACAGTCCCTCTCCCGGTATGAGTCGGAAAGTGAGCGGGCCTCGGAAATCTGCGAGCAGCCCGATGAGATCTTCGGGTTTCTTTCCCTGGACCGGGACCTTGTTTAGTTCGATCAGAATATCATCCACGTGAATTAAACCTGCACAATTAATAATTGTAAGCTTTCTGTATGGTTTCAAATCATGAGGCCTGATCCGTCAGGACTATGCAGGAAAGCGAGCAAAATATATTATTGAGTAAGTTTCCGTGTATTTCAATATTACTCGTTAATGGAAAATAATTTGAGGTAAACAGCAATCTAGAACTGAGGGCTCTAATTTTGTATAGAACATACCACTTCTATCTGCAGCACCGCCTTTCAATATCCGTGCTATCACAATGTTACCAGTCAGTTCATCGAGTGCTATGGTAGCTCCCTGTAGAATAAAATACTTAGATTTGGCTGTATCTGTGCAAGTTCATTGGGCTAACAACACTGCTTTAAAATCCGTTCATAAAATTGAATATAGAACTAGTAGATATTAGCCTACCCACATACATTCAGAACTCAAATAGTTTTATTGAACAATCGCCTCAGTAACTGATTAGCCAAACAGCAGTAAAACAAACATTACATCATTAAAGTTCATGTGTTGGTTTATGAGTAAATAATACAACTACTTCCTTAGTGGGCTGGCATTAACAATCTATTCTGAAAGCATGAGGAAATCAAATTGTCTCTACAAACCTAATGAAATATTCAAGATGCACTAAGGCCTTAATCCAAATGAATTCATAATTACAAGGCACCAAATTTTTATTGGTAAATCTACTTGTTTGTGAAGTAATAGCAATGTGAGAGAATTCATTCAACACTTATGCCAATCAGTAAAATGAGCAGATAAGAGTGCTGTGTCGAAATTTCTGTGTCGGACTTAATTATGCTGACTGATAATATCTCACTATAATTAAATTTATTAATACTGCTTATGAAGTGCAAGATTGCAAATAGCTCAAATAACCATTATTAATCTTGGATAAGATCATTTCAATTTCTGTTAGGTTCCCTGCTGATATAAATTGACGAATTTAAGAAGATACTGCAATAAGTACAGATGCAATTGTCATAGTATGTACGTATTATTTTTCACATATGAGAAAGTAATTTGAATATCCATTCAATAGAAACAGTGTCATGACCTTTATTATAATCCTCCCCTTTAATGGTGACCAAAATTATTGTACATGTTTCTGTTCAAACTTACGCACCAAGGGTTCATCTCCTTTAATCAGACGGACAACCTTCATGGATGCTTCCTCATCTCCCATGAGAGAATCATTCGTGTCGGCGTCTGGTAACTCGGGCTCGAAGTCTTTGCATGCGACCTTATGACAGATCACACGTTTTATGGTGATTATTAAAAAAGAGTTTCTCCAAAAAACGGTTATAAAATGGATAAACAGTATATTCCAACCTGGTCATGACACTGCAGTAGAGCCATTATATGTGCCGATCTTCGCAACAAAACGGATAGCTCAACAAGTTCAGGTGTCGGCTGTATTTGGATTCTTGTTACCTATGAAATAGAAGTTGTTTTCAAACCCAATTAGTCTGTTAGTTCTGTAGGACACAGTTGTCAATTCACCAGAATCAATGTAAACTATTACTTTCTACTCATGTAATTGTATTTTTCAATACCTCGTTAACTATCTGAAGGGAATTTTTGCTAGCAGGCTCGGCGATCTTCCTTTCATTCAATGGTCTCATTTTTTCATGAACCTTTTCGAAACAAACATACATTACATATCCACCATTTTGATGTAACACCACAATGTTCAACTATTATATTAATTAATTACTAAAATATAAATTGGTGAATCAAAATGTGATCATTACTGAAGTTTTTTGATAAATAATTTTAAACTATTAAATCAAGTACATTCAAATAATCCAATTCAACATCCAAATACCATCACATAAATAGGGACTTTTTTGTTTTGTGTAAAGTGCCAGGACAAAGTCCAAGTTGTCTGATACCAGTAGGCAAGTTTGGAGTTTGCTTTACTAGAACTTCATGTAAGAGCACCTGTGAATACTGAATAGAATTTTTCATTTTCTTGATAAATCATTGTACTAACAACGGTACCTTAATCAAAGCTTGCATATTTCGGTCTTGGAAAATATCATTCAGTGGCTCAACGTCATCTCCTTCACCTTGTAGTCGACTGTTTAATTTTTTGATTGTGTTCAATACGTTCTCCAAACCTTCGTCTTTATGAGAAACGCTCTTATTGTGTTCTGACAAGCCTGTATATATGACCAACACTATTTTAAGCACTCTGCTGTACCAAAACTATAAAAGCATCACAACATACCCTCGGTCAACGTATTACTTCCAACCATTTCTTTCACTGGCATCTGGTTTCAAATTTATCTCCGAAGAGAGAAGCCGTTGTAAATATGGTTTGCACTAAACTTGCTTTCAGTCGAATTTACATCGAACACAATCTTCTTAATCGCTTTCTTTGGCTGATAGAGTGCCTCTAACCAATTCCTGGCGTAAAATCTCTCTGATAATATAAATAATTCAGAAAATAATACGAGTTGTGTAACAAGACTTTCTAATTTCGCACAAATAAAAAATGTAATACTGGGCTGTGTCCACTTGAGGGGATTAACGGAGCTCGAAGGTTAAAGGTCGTAGGGTAAACACGTTTTTCGTAAACAAGTACCTTTACTGCGGTGCACCATTTGGTTCACCAGGAACAATCCGGCTTCACGTATGACGTATGGCAATAATTATAGGGAAGCCCCGTTCAGTGAAATAATCTAGCTTAGACGCCCTCGTATTTCCACCGACAGATATTGCGCCGTTAGTGGTAGGCAATCAGGTGCTTTTCCATTCAAGAAGGGCTTAGGAATTTTTTATATTAATGTAATTCAATGGTAAATACTGCATCGAAAATATCATGTGATATAAGTAAACCCGCGTGCTGAAATGTTAATATATGGTATCAGAAGTAGCATCTCTTTTGCGGCAATTATCTTTTAAATAAATTTTGCAATCATGACGGATGTTTTGGAAGATGATGAGTTTGGAGGATTCGAGAGTGCAGATCTGGATTCAGTTCCTGTAGAACCTTGTCTGACCGAAGTTCCTTTCGTACCCACAGTTGCAGAAGCCAAGCCAACTTCACCAGGGGATGCGGGATCTAGTAAAGATAGCATTCTATCTTGGATTATGGCAAACTCCCCCAAGATGCATCCAACATCCCTAGGTATGTATTGGATAGAACTTGGTATTAAAAATTATTCAAGTTTCGTTTTGATTTCATTGCAACTAAAATTTTAAATAATTAAATGTAGTTTCAGATGAGGGAAATTCTGATGCACAGAACGATCCTTTATCAGTGTTGGATTCTATTGTTGAAAAAGACGTAAGAAATAATGCTTTATGTACAGTAAAAGAATACAATTAAGTATAATATGCATACAGTTACTTCCTTGTTAGTATGAACTTGCATGGATAAAGTTTTATCTTTTCTTTTCCAGGTGATTACTACTATTAAAAGGTTAGTTATAGTTTACCGTATTTTTTTAAAATCCTTCCACTGTACTGCATATAACTAGAAAACTTATTCCATTGAAGATGGCAGAATACTTGTTAAATATGTTTACTTCATATTATAGTGCAATTGAAACAAATACTATGAAATCTACAGCAGGAGGTTGGTATAAAGCTGAGGTCTCCATGGATCAAAAACAAGGTATACAGATATTACTGTATTGTAAGAGCCCCCAGTCTTATTGCACCATCAACAACTTTGATCCTTAGTTTAATGTTGACAACTCAAAAAAAATTTCATTCTCCATCTTCAAAATATTTTTTTTCAGAACCTTCACCTGGAAATCCTTTCACCAGGTCATCCGATGATCCCACCGGAGATAGTTCTGAAGTTATTCCCAATTCATTTGATGATCTCTTTGCTAACTACAGTAAGAAATCCTCGAATGAATCTGTTGATGACCAAAATGATAAGCTTTGGTCATTGGAAGAGGAAAATTCAGGCAAGCTAACTCAGTCTGCAGAATTGATGGAAAGCATTACTGCTGTAAAGGCAGCAGCAGTCCTAGGTTGGTAATGTATATTGTGTTTTTCTGTATTCAAGCTCTTAAGACTTGGTGGATGTATGACTATTGAGAAGCCTAAATACTCAGCATAAGGACAAAAGGCTGAGATTATTTGCGAGACAAAGGTGGAAGTAGGGTCTGATGAATGATTTTTTTTTTAGAAATTGAAAAAGAGAAAAATGCTAATGAGCATGCACTTCAAGAATTGCAAGCAAGGTTGGATGCTGCTATTGTTGTAAAGGAGCAGACAGGAAAGGTAATAAATGAATCGAATAACATATAACAATTATACTTGAGTCAAAGTCGAGAATCTTCAACCTAAAAAGTAGTGCAACATTATCAACTCGACTTATACCCGAGTCTGTTTTGAATGACAAATACCTGCGTGAGCGATATTGGAATTTAAGCAATAAATGTTAAAATAGGCAGAGAAAATGATCTCCTATTGATATCATATCACTGTAAAACTGGTAATAATAATATGATATTCTTTTCATTCTATTCAGTCGTTCGAGAAACTTCAAGTGGAATTGAAAGAAATGACTTCCAAAGTGAAAGCGGATCTTGAGGAAAAGAGATTGAAACATGAAAATGAAATGGGGGAGGTTAGGAAGCAACACAAAGAAGAAATAAAGATTCTTCAAAAAACATCTGAGGAGGTGAGTTTAGTTAGATTTAACAAAGGCTGAGGGGAGACAATGTTTGAGGCATGAATTCCTCGAATAGCCTGGAGCCCTAGTTAAACTGAACTTTATTTCAATCTCATCTGCTGGCACTTGGAGTGGAGTCAACCAAAGAACTAAAGTGTACCATGATAAATAATAATAAACTATTAGGTGTAAGTAATTAATTCAACTTTTGGGCAGTTTTTAACATTATTATTATGAAAAGGAGCCCAAGCATGTGGAAAGTTGAATAACCCCGGGAATAGCATAAATTCTGTGCCTGCGGTTCTGAGGCCAAGGATTAATGATAATGATATAATTGAAAGGTATTATAAATTTTAACAACTAATATCTTTTTCAAGACAATGAAAACTATTTCACGACAGTACAAAGAATTATGGAAGGCGTTTGAAGAAGAACAGCAAATCAATCAGGATATGAGTGCAAACAGAATAGTTGAAAAATGTACTGAAATTATGCAACTGCAGGTATGTGTAGGTATCTAGCCTACCATTTCACTCAGTAATTCTGACTGTAGCATGTGTTACACTCCAGCATATGGCGTTGATGCAAGAATTGGAGCATAGCAGGATCAAACAAGAAGATGAAGTCAAACAAATTCTTGATGAGGAAAGAAAAAAAATGGGGGAAGAAATAAGCAGTAGGGTCTGTGAAGAAAAAGAAAAAATTCAAAAGGAAATGAACGATCATTTGAAGGTTAGTTGGACACATTAAATTGAGGGGTTTACAATTTAAAATATGATCATTATTTTATGTTTATTTCCAGGAGGTGTTGTCAAAGGAAGTGAAATGCCTGGAGGAGATTCACAGAACAACATTGAAAGAAAGTATGTATGCCGAACACAAACGCTTCGATGTAAGATGCTTTTTTTATTGCAATCTGTGAATCTTTAGTTTCCCACAGAAGGGAAATTGGCAATTTAAGACTTTGGAGTTGGCTGATTTTTTAAACAAGTATTCCGATAATTTAGGAGCTCCTCGCGTCAACGTTGCAGTGCGAGAGAGATAAGTTCACAGATGCTATTCAAGATGCTGTAAGCAATGCGCAAGGCGAAGCTGAAAAATCTTTTGCTCAAAGGACAAAGGTATGGTTAGTTTCCTGAGCTGAGCTTTCAAGAAGTAACCCAATAGATGTGCCCCGGAAATTATGTATATGTTACGAAAAACCTTCCTCTTCTTATATCAGTTACAATAGCAAATTTGATACCTCAAGGACAAATACAATGGGTGTGCTTTGAGACAGACATTCACAAATATAATATAAATGGGTTTTAAATATTATTTCGAACATTACTCACAAGAAAGTCAATAACTTTTGCTTTAAGCTTTGTTGGGAGATATATCTTCATGAAATATGAAATATCTTTACCGAT